>JACJUM010000875.1:8432687-8589049 GCA_020976665.1 Heortia vitessoides
ACTTATACTTGGTTTGAAAATAATGTTGGACCGACCAATGCGTATCTTGCTCGCGACAGAGCTGGATTTTGGGAATCCAGCTTTGTCGCGCTTCATAATCTTTCAAAATACTCAATTTTTCTACTTTGTTCGCCATCACGAAGCATACTAAGATATTTATTCCAATCATGTATTTATTTTCTATTAATTTTCACATATCATAAAACTTTGTCTTGAATGGTGTCGTAAATAAGATGACCTTCAATACATTTTAAGTTTGCTGGTTTGTCGTGCTAAAAAATTTTAATAACGAATATTTTCTTTTCAGTGGTCTAGTCCTCCAAGATCTAACGTTTGTACACGTCGGGAATCCTGATCTCCTTCAAGATGGAAGTATCAATTTCACCAAGAGGTGGCAACAATACCACATCATGGAGAACATGAAGCGGTTCCATAAAGAGTGCGTAAAATATATTTTGTTTGTTGTTAATGTCATATAAGATACAATACGATATAGAATAAATGCGTCTTCAAAAGTAAATATAAACACGTCGCTTATTCCGGCAGCAGACAGTACAAGTTTAAGAAAAACGAGCGCATTCAGGCGATGTTTAATGAATTCGACGACGTCCTGAGCGAAGAGGCCATGTGGCAAGTGTCGGAAACTATCAAACCTCGCGGGGGGCGTGCGCGAGCAGCCCCGGCGCCCGCGCCCGCGCCGCCGCCCGCCCCTGCCCAGCCAGCGTCCGCACAAACTGCCGCTTGACCCGCGCAGGTACCCAAATACAAACAGTCACCACTTTTAAAGGTATTTTAATTTACACTTGATTAGTTTACTACTTTAATAATAGCGATTATGATTAGTTCAGTTTAATTATGTTTTAATTTACAAACCGACGCACATCGTTAACCGTCAATATATTATATAAGTAAAGTAAGTATTTTATAAATATATATTATTTATATATTATTAACCTAGTAACGCACGTAAGTATAATTTATAATACATACATAAATACATCTATCTATCACGCCTGTGACCAAACGGGGTAGGCAGAGACTATGGATCTCTACTTGTTACGATCTTGGCATATCTCTCTTGCTTCCATTACTCTCATTGGTCCTTTCATACACGCTCGTTTATTATCGTTGGTACTTCTGACCTGGCCCTTCTTTAATAATACATCTTCTGCCTGGTTAAGATATGTTTGCCTCGGTCGTCTAATTCTCTTCCATTCATTTCTGCTCTATATATTTGTACAGTCGTTCTACTTTCATCCATCCTTTCTACATGTTCAAACCATTTCAACATTTCTTTCTTTATTGTTGTCACAATAACATCTTTTACACCACATCTCTTATTACTCTATTCGTTAATATACCTCTCAACTCACACCATATATACTTCGAAGTGCTCTCATTTCAACAGTATGTACTCCACTCGCGTGCTATTTCAGTCAACCCAACATTCACTACCATATGTCAGTGGAACCTCCTATGAACAGTCAGCATCTAAGGCATGTTGACACTCTTTCTACTTTTACTCTCCGTTCAATATCTTCGGCATACTTCCCATCTCTCGTAAAAACACTTTCCAGGTACACAAACTGATAATGATATTTATAATGTTCTGTTCTATTGTGTATGATGAAAAAAATTGCAAATAATTGGTTGTTTAAAAGAACGTTATTAAATTTAGATGATTATAGACGACTTACATAATAACATTGTTCACAGACTTAATCCCAAAGAAAAATTAATAAAATGAAGGAAGAAGCGCTACGCTCAAGGAAAATGCTAGGAGGAATTGCGTAAGTTAGATGAATTGTGATTATCTGTCCTAAAAAGGCCTAATTAATTTTAGTGTATTTATTCGTAATCGTGCGATTTCATCTGTGATCGGTCTGAGAGCGAATGTGATGTGAGGGCAGATCGACGACGCCACGAATGGTGCATTTATCTCGCTTACACTTTCAAAGCTTTTCATGTGAAGCTAATTAAAAAATATAAAGCCAAATATCTCTTATCAGTATTTGAATCGAGTTACTGTCGTCTTTACATATCAGCATGTGACTTGAATAGTGTACTAAAAAAACGAGCAACGCCTTGGTGTTTAGGTATTGTCCTTGATAAAAAATCTTCTTGTTGTCGTATTTGCCATTGGTGTCAGTATGTATACACATGTACCAGCTTCGAAACTTAACATTTGAATACATCGAATTAGAAGAACTTTGCGGTCGTAGTTTTGGTAGTGATACTACTATTCGATTATAGTAACTTAGTCCGTCGTTAAGCATTTCTAATGTTCTCGATTTTAATGTCGGTTAAAGATTTTTAACTCTTTGGCGAGTTACAGCATTGGCTTATGCGTGAATATGTATATGGAATGGGACTGTTTCTTGCATTAAATTTTCGTATGTCGATGTATTACTAATTGATGAATTAAGTTCGTTATGTGGGGCTTCCATAGTTTATATAAAACGCCCAATACAGTTAAGACATGCAGTTGTAAGAGATAATAAATAACATGAAGAAAACATATTTTTATACACAGCACAATGTGCACCCAACATACAATACAATGTATACATATCATTAAGTGTGTGCCAAATAATCCGAGCGATAGAAACGTCCCATTTCTATATAAATAGTCATGTCATCGGTGTAATTACGATTGGTAATGATAGTGCTTTATGCGGTATAGTACAATTATTATTATTACTAGTGGGGCATCCTTTCGACTTTAAGATGACGCTCTCATGGTACAAAGTTGCACGCAAGTGAGATTTTGCATTTAATGAAGCACGATACTAAATAGAGCTATAGGAGTCCCTTTTAAATTTTAAATCGTCGATTAAATTCTAATGTCATTGTTTAGTAAGGCGAGGCCTGCGTCTACTTTTTCGTGGCGCAAACGGTAAATTGTTGCGCTAGATCTTAATTGGCGTTTATTGAACTTCGCGTTAAAGCAATTTCATAAGTGTCATTATGGTCATGCGATATTTTTATGCATTCTCTTATAAAAAATAATAAAATTCAAGCATATTATTATTTTTGATATTCAGGAGTTATATTTTTCCTATGGGTTGCTACCTACAAGGAAGCAAAGATTTATGAGTAACATAATTTTGAGATCTATACTTATTTATATTAACGTCACAGTTTGTGTCATTTAAATCTTAAGCTTTAGAAACAGTATAGGCTATAAAGCCGTAGGTAGATTGTAAACTTGGAAAATGTTGAAGTTCACGCGACTACTATGACGTTCATGTTTAACAATAATCACATTTTTAAATATATTGATAGGAGAAATAAATAGAGTAAAAACAGCATTTAATTTGCCTTAAGACAATGAGTCTTCAATGAAATAGCAATAAATTTTTGATTGTTGGTAGAATCGCTGCACAAATTGTGATATTCAGGTAGCGTGCCGCTTAGGTCCATGGCACACCACGGTTGCTGAAACAGGATTATTGAATGGAATGCCTACATGCGTGTTTTATTACATTAGTTATAAGCGAAACAGTGTTATAAGTACAGATATACAATACCTACTTTTGCTAATATTTAAGCAACTTTGGTGTGTTTTGGACTGTTCAGTCTTTTGACGTCCTCTATGCGTACGCGTAGGCAATTATATTAGGCGATTTTTAGCTGTAAGCGTAAATAAACCCCAAGATAATTATAATCTGATCATCGAGACCAGTAATGCATGTTTGGGATGATATACAAAGTTGTGAAGTTATA
The DNA here is from genome assembly GCA_020976665.1 of Heortia vitessoides. Taxonomy (NCBI): domain Eukaryota; kingdom Metazoa; phylum Arthropoda; class Insecta; order Lepidoptera; family Crambidae; genus Heortia; species Heortia vitessoides. The sequence goes on from JACJUM010000875.1 coordinate 8,436,414, forward strand.
AGGAACCCGTAATGTAAGCGTTCATGTTTATACAGTTGTTGCATGGGTTTGTCAGTTTTCTATGTAATCGATTACCAATGAAATGTTATTTTGATAAACAATACGTTTACATTCGTACGTTATACATTTGATAATAGGCGTACATGATATAGAGACATTGCATGTGATAGCCTGAGTGTTTACATTACCATCTTTAGTTAAAATAGAACTTTTGCTAGAATAACTCGTTTAGTGAGATTATATACACACAGTATCTACATGTGATACTGGTCTATGATTGACAAGTAAATACGCAACGATCTGGTAGTTTGTGTCGTTCAAAAAGGGACTACAAAGTCCCATGCAATAAATAAACTAGACCAATATTTAGAATGTTTTACAGTGCTTTACTGACATTATGTGCTGATATTGTATTTGTAATGTAAAAATATTTTGATTAGCTAAGTTAGTAGGGTATGTTACCATTTTGTTGTCTGCTATTATTTATTTAGTGTACCTTATATGAAAGTTATGTAACGGTTTGATATAATTATTAATTGAAATATATTAAAGACTGCCTAAACTAATTATTCAATATAATTGACGTGTAAATTAAATGAATTGTTTAATGAAATTTTCCTGCTGTCATAGCTTAGATCGTACCTATAATAAATGGCCTGGAGCAGTTATATGTTAATATTATTTGGATTAGTGTAATTACACGCGTTAGTTATATTACGGTGGTAGAACACAGCGCCTGTAGTTATTATTTTCAACAAGCACTAGACTGGTTTGTTTAGTGAATGAACTGCGTACATATTTTTGTTGTATTAGCAAGCTCAGTATTATGTTAAAACATGAAATGCCATAATGTATGAAATGAAATTATTTTATTGTTCACTCTGGGAACTATTTTATGTTTTATATTATAATGTTGAATATTACTTTTAAGTAAAGATTTTTTATATTTTATTAATTAAATATTATTGTAAATTACATCTACTTGAGTTAATCATAAAGTTCACCATATAATCTGAATTGCATGCCTGTACAGTCTACAGTATGTGTGTCAAGTTTTTTTTTGTAATTATTTTGTAAATTAAATATAGCACGTTATTTACAACATTTTCAGCGTTTAATTTTCCCGAACGCCCATGACATCCTGATCCACATTTAAAATACATCCTTTTTATATCCTTTTATACATATTGTTGGTAAATAGATACACGAATTTATAAATATCTGATAAAATATGGCTTATCTGTACATTTTATATTAAGTATTTGACACCGAATTGTATTGTCTTTTATTATCATATCGTATGCACGTTATATGTCAGTCAAGGCAAGGATTTATCAGTACCTATTTTGTATGAGGGCAACTATAAGTAGAAGTCATTAACATCGGCTTGCGAAATATTCGATTATCTTGAATTTTAACAAGGCATCCTGTAGGGATCACAGCAGGGTCCTTCAGAGATAACTCAAGTGGCGAAATAGATACCACTTATTTCGAAAGCTAGCGTGTTTTAGGTTCTTTATCTCGGTAATTAGGTGATAGATTGCCTACCCTATTGTTTTATGTACTTGATCATCTTTATATATTTGGTCGGTAAAGTCTAGCGGCACAGTGTGGTGTCAGTCTTGGGCGGCTATATACTTGAAGCTTGAAGTTTTGTAAAATAATATGTTCGAGATATTTTTAGTCGCATTACTTTTGCTTTCTTGTTCAGCAGCCGCTCCTATAACGGAGGACAAGGATCTCAAAACACTCGAATACTTCGACAATGGAGAAAGTAAGATGGTTTAAGGTTATATATGTAGAATGCTTATCAAATATTTATAGTTAACTTCTTAAGTTGGTGAAAATAAGTTAACAAATCAGTACTGATTATATGCTATGTATTAACTTTTTATTGTTATAGAAATTTTTTATAACTACGATAAGTGTAGTTCTTTGTTTATGTAAGCTATCTTATAAGAGGAAACTATACTCGCAAATTGTACTGTACTGTACGCGTACTTGTACTGTTAATAAGTTACTATTAATTACAATTTAATTCATGTAGGTGTAATATCACGCAATCTAGAGGGTGAGCTAGGGGAATATTTCGAGGGCGATATGTTGCTCTCAGAGGAGCAACGACGAGCAGTGCATTCGGCGACGACGCAGCGCAACGGATTACTTGCCGGCGCTAAACGGTGGCCCGAGAAAACTGTGGTCTATCACATTGAAGAGGACGATTTTGGTTTGTAAACAGCAATGCAACTGGCTATACCAAGTATTAGGGATTAATTTCAAATAGGTAAAGACAAATAATACGCAAAGGGTATCGCCTGAATAGTTTTTTTATAATAGTATTACAAGAATTTAAAGAATGAGACCTTATTACTAAGACTTCGCCTGTCGGTCCGTTAGTCCGTTCGTCCGTCCGTCCGTCTGTCTGTCACCAGGCTGTAAATCATGAACCATGATAGCCAGACAGTTGAAATTTTCAAAAACTGTATGTATTTCTATTGCTACTATAAGAACAAATACTAAAAACAAAAAAAAATATGGTCGGCTCCCGTACAACAAACGTAATGCTTTATTCATCTTTGCTGGATATTAAATTTTATTAGACGCTTAACACATTTTTTGCAGAATATTACATATTTACACAATATATATATATACTTAAAATAAAGAAATAATTTGAAATAACGCAAATATTTGTCGGTTGCTTTCATACATCAAAACAAGTACATATACCTACATCCAATAATAGTACGAAACTCTTCGTTCGCGAGTTCGACTTTTAGTTCTTTCAAATAATCGTTTTGATGCTAGTTTGTTCTCGGTGTTTTTCTCTTATGTTTTTGGTTTTAGTAAAATACGGCATTTTTAGTACCTATACCTAAAAAAAATACACGATCGGGTCGTTTGTAACAGCTGGTATGCATATAAAGTGAGTTGGTTTAGCATGTAACGTATTTTTAGATAAGTTGAATTGGTATGCATTAGGTAGAAATGTGGAGAAATTGTTGCACCCACTTCAAGGAGATTTATATTATCAGTCAAGTAACCGCAGCTTACTGCGTAAATACAACTATCTCCATAGCTAAGTGTTGTAATTTTATGTTGAAATAACGACACGTACGTATTTAGTTGGATGCTTATTTATAAAATTGCCATACATTTTTACAATTACAATTAGTAAAAGGTTTTGATTACTCATTGCAAACAGACTGAACAAATAACTGACAGATACATATATATATATATATATATTTTGCTGTAATAAACACCTTTTCTTTTTTTTTAATTGAATTTTACTAAAAAAGGGTAGCGCATAATCAAAATTTGCCTGTTAAGGAATGTAATTGAACTCAAGAGGTATTTTTATATAATCAATTTATTAAACTTGTTTTAAGGAAGCATCCATAATATTTTGGTTTCTATTTTACTAGATGAAAAGCAAGTTCAAATGATTGAAGAAGCAATAGCCGACATCGCTAACAAATCTTGTATCAAATTTGTGCCAAGGAAGTCTGATGAGCATGCTGTAGTCATTCAGGTGAAAACATATTTTTTTGAAATTTATAACTCGTTTAATATTTTCCGGGTGTTGTGACCGCTTGTTAAATATACATAATTTCGATATAAATCGAGAATCAGGCTTAGTTCTCTAGTAACGCGAGTGTCAATGTATTTTTTTTGTAGTGAATGCAAATGAATACCTACTCCAAATTAATAAATCCTTCGAATGGGATGTGATCTGTATTTAAATTTGATTTAAGATATTGCTGTTATTGCATTTACAATTATCTATAAATAACCAGCTAAGTATATTAAACGTTATATACTTTTTTGAATTTATTGATATACTAACTTATTTGATATATAGATAATTCACGCTTCCTCTTTAATCTAATTATATTTTAAAATAAAAAAAGAAATGTTTAAAAATTGTTAAGTATAGTATATAGGTAAGTAGTTATAGGTAACGAGGACTTGATGATGGGATAAAATGACCAACGTGTGCTAATCTTTTATTTAGCATTCAACTCTCAAATTATCGTGTAGGGTACAGCGAACGGTTGCTTCTCCAATGTCGGATTTAACACCGCGGACGAAGATGGTGAGGAGGTAGACCAAGTATTGAATCTGGCCAAAGGCTGCTTCAGGCACGGAACAGTGGTACACGAGATGCTGCATACACTTGGCTTCTATCACATGCAGAGCACGTATGACAGAGACGACTTCGTCAAGATCGTGTGGGAGAACATATCGTCTGGTAAAGTATTATATGAAGTACATATCAACTAACATGTATGTATAAACTTCACAAACGATTCTGACCTCAATTGCTCGCATTTAAAACTAAGTTGTGATAAGTAGGTATATAATTTGTGTGTGTGTGTGTGTATGTGTGTCACAAAAACATTGTTAAGAAAAATAATTGAAATTATAAAAAGAAGCCTGTGTAATGTAATAATCTAAACGTTGCGTTAATTTGGGAACTAGATCAGATTTCTACTTCCAATGTTTTGTTTTTTTTACTAGGTAAAAAAAAACAGCGGTCTGAGAGATCGGCTCTTAATTTTCATGTCCCTGAATTTCAGCTTGGCCTTTTAGTCGATTCAAGTTCTTAAACTATATAATTGATTTAATTATATTACGTGGTCTATAAAGCTTACGTACGTAAAAAGTAGGCGTTAAAGATGGAATCAGTCGATCAGATCGAAAACAGTTATATAATATAAAAAGGATCCACTATATAGTTAAATCCGTTTCATGGTAATTTTGATTTGTTAGCTTCATTAGCTGATACGTCGCGGTTCGTTGACTTTCGCAGCTGAAGACGAAATTATTAATCCGAAGCAGAGCCATGAAATCCATTTGCTGTGATGCGTTCCATTTTATGCATTGAATACGATATATTTCCTATTCATCAAATTTCCAAGTAATCGGTGGTTTTAAGCCCGTCAGACTGAATAGAAAATAATTTGGCATTAATATACTTAAATATTATTCATGTAGCCAATTAGTTGTTTTTTTCGTTACGATTATTATCAATAATAAAAATGGAGTCTAATTTTTAGATTGGAGGATTCGTTCATAAAATATGTGCTAATTTATCTTAAGTGTTTTCGCCCCTGTCAACTAATTGGCTGCAGTTGGACATGAAAAAGATAACATAATAGTTTATATAACCACGGTAAAAGGAAATTATTTTTTTTTCAAGTACCTAAATATTTCATACAAATTCCATTGATGCCGTAATTAAAAAAACGTAAAAGTCCTATCTCGCGCGTGGTCCAACAAGAAATTGGCCGACTTTTACTGCGTTCTATTATACTCTTATTATCTTTTATTTTGGTATGTTATTAACACTGTAGTCAATGGCGTATTTACACATTTTTCGCCAGTAGGCTGTTCAAAATTTGCTTCTCAACAGGAGCTCTCAATAATGCTATCTTAAGTATCAAGGGTTGTGGGTTCGATCCCCACCCAGTACAAATATTTAAATGATGATATTTGTGTTTTTTCTGTGTCTGGGTGTTAAAAATATGTAATTAAGTATTATATTTGTAATTCCCCTATTGTCTGAAGTTCTTAACATAAATGCTTTAAGCGACTTACCACAGAGTCAGTTCATTGTATGAGATGTAAATTTACCTTTAATTCACCTTTTGATGTGTGGTAAATAACTAGTAAATCCGCCATTAATCTTTGTGCACAATATAAACAAAACTGATTTACCTAAAAATAGTAACACATCTGAAAGTATTGTAAAACAAGCCAGTTTCGTTATCAGTGCAGTAATTCAATCACATACCCCGTTTTCCATTAAAATAAATTTTAAGTAAAAATTGTAAGAGAAAGTGTATTGGGACATTTATACTTTAGCGGTGTAGCTAATTTATGATGTACTTGTTTTTAATGTCATCTCGTCGTCAATTAGCGATATAACGAGAAAGCCGTTGTATGACTTTCGATTTCTCGATAAACGTATAGGAAGTGTGCAGGACTACAAGATTTAATATAAGGTGTATGTTTTAGGGACCGAGCACAATTTTGCCAAATATAATAACGACACAGTGACGGACTTTGGTGTTCCTTACGACTATGGCAGCGTAATGCACTACCCAGAGACTGCGTTTTCCAAAAATGGCAACAAAACTATCATTCCTCTGCAGGTATGAAAAATATTTTATGTTCAATGTTTGAGATGCATACTATGTTAGCGTTTGACACAGAAACGAGTTAATGGATCTCAGCAAAAGTTATCCATACCTATATTATAAATGCGATAGTAACAGTCTATCTGTCTGTTACACTTTCACGGTTTAGATTGTGAAACCTAGTGAAGAAAATTTGCTACCTGTTTCCCACCAAGAGTTCTTCCTGGACGCGGAGTATAGTGGAATTCTTGTACTTCGAACAGAAATTTAGGATTATATTATTTATTACAAAGGTTTGTACTTAGTCGATGTTGCAGTTGGGTAAAGCTGATTGCGTAAATGTTATAGGTCCTATACCATGTACAAAGGGTCGTAGGTCCGATCCCCACCCCAGACAAACATTTCACATGATGAATATTAGAGTACTGTGTCCGAATGTTAAATATATGTTCAGGTATTATATTTGTGATTGCTCTGTTGTCTGAAATCTGCAACACAAGTGCTTAAAGCGACTCATCTCTGTGTAAATCAATATATGAGATGCTGAGTGAATTTATTATTATTATTACTTAATTTTCAGGATGAGGCTAAGATAGGACAAAGAAACGGCATGTCTGAAAGCGATATCCTAAAGTTGAATAGAATGTATTGTCAGTAGTATTCAGAATCTGGAACTGTGCAATTCACGCCGTGCAACTGACTTCTCACCGACGAAACAGCAAACCTTACTTTCTTAAATAGGTATATGACCTTCGTAAAAACTGTAACATTTCAATAAAAAGTTTTCAACACCTTTAAACTCTTTGTTTGAAATACGTTTTGACGTAAGTCTCAGCTGGCAAAAGTTACAGTTCACTTAGCAACGAAGTAGGTCTTACTAATATTTACAGTTTTTTTTATATTAAATAGAAGAAATGGCTTACTTGAGTAGAATTACATGTCTGGTCTTCTTGAAACGTATTTATTCAACTAGGATTGTCAGCTTTTTATTAACATAAATATAGCTATCACTTGGCGCACATATCTGAGTATTTTCGGAAAAAAGCATAACACTATTTTTAATTTCGTAGATCACGTACTTTTTTTATTCCCTCTAACAATTATACTTCTAATCTTCAATTATACTCTAATTATAAAACATAAGATCTTATTATTCATAAAGCAACAAATCTATTTTCTATGGGCCGAGCAAAAATGTGAATATATATATATACATATATATATACATATACATGTATATACAAATTGTACATTTTCTTTATTATTTACTATACTAAATATACTTATAAGTATGGTTGGCAATACCTCGGCCTGAACTTCATAAAAATGAATGATTGTCTAGCTACCAAGGTAATTGAACTTAATGCTACTCAAAGATCACCCAGAATCTTAGATCGATATAATGTCGACTCTTTCTCGACTTACTATTAATTTACACAAGTGAATTATGCCATTCACGTACAATACATTTCAAAATGTAGTTCACTTCCACTCCACCAAAACTGCGCTACCGGCTATGAAGAAAGAATTAAACATTGCAACGTTTGAAAATGTGGAAAAAAGATATGACATGAATAGCATAGGATATTGAGGACTTCCAAGTTTAGTTTGGGGAATGCTAATTACTCCCCTAAGGACTATTACACATTCAGTCTCACTGATTCAGAATCTTTCTCTTCTGTTCGAACACCCTAAGTTATTAAACTGAATATTTTTTTTGTCTTGATTAACGGTGTTTTTTGTATTCTAATTTGTGTCATCTGTGCGTTTGTAAAAAGACAAAGATTATAGTTGTCGGACGATTGCACCACTACCTAACCGTGGAGTTACAAGCGGAACGGTAGCGTAAAATTAGTAAATCGTATTTCATGTCTCTCAATGGTAATTTCAGACCTTTTTTAAAAATATAATATTATCGAATCGTTGTAATCATCATAGAGTTCCTAAATTTGTATCAATATAGTTTCATTGATTTTTGCTAACTTAAAGCAGTGTTTACATTAGCATTGGTGGAATTTAATACAATTTAGCGTATTTTAATAATTGTATTATGCGTTTTATAGCTTTTTCAACATAGATCTAGAACACGGACTTTGTCCTAATTTTTAAGTACGCGAATTGCCGAGTTATAATCTAGTGGTTTTAACTAATAAATTGGTAAATTTGAATAATCATGTATCACTTGAGTTATACAAGATCGGCAACATTTTACAACTAATTTTGAGCTAAATGAGTTCCATTTAAATTTTAATATTAATTACGAAGGTTTAACAGGTTTTAATCTGCTCTTTGTATACATACTTACATTTTTACAGTTTCCGATAATTCATCAGGTGTTCCTTTTTAAATCAAACTTTATTTAGACGCGTAATGAACTTATTATTTCACCAGTTCTGATCTAAAACAGTCAGCTATTTTGAAATGATTGAATACAATCACTTGGACACAATTTCTTACAAAAGGGAAAATCAAAATCGGACTGGCCCTGCATTTATTTCATTCCTATTTCAACCGACTTCCCTGTTGAAATCTTTTCAAGCACACAAGGTCGTGAAATCGGTACAACCTGTTTTTCACGCATTTTAAAATGATTATGATATAGATCTAATTTTCGCCACTTGATAATGGCATTGAATAATTGCAGAACGAACACAACAACAAGAAATAAACTCGACGGTTGTATAATCTTCACTATCTCGCTGTTGAACATTGCTTTTTGGAGCATTTAATAGGTATAATAAATTTAATATTGTTAATCTAATTAATTATTTCCTATTCAATTTTGTTATTTAATGAGTTTATAAATAGATGGCACAAGACGATTTACTGTCATTATACGGCATAACCTTGTTACAACCAGTCATTTTTGTAATAACTGCAGAATGTAAGTTAGCATTAAACAAGCTAATGATGTGAAACAAAATCTGTAACTAAACACATAAAAATACATTAATTATGATGATACGACATACACACATTCGTCGGTGATATTATTTTTAACAGGTGCTTATATAGATATAGGAGGTCGAGATAATGGGATATGTTAGATAGTCTTTTGACTAAGTATCTAACAAAGTAATACACCGTACCTAACGAATGTTTCTGAGTAATGGATGCCGTTTATAATTTTTCAACCTCAGTAGAAACTTACCTTGATTTTTAGCAAAATGACAAGTAAATTCCTTTTGCGATTTCTTGTTACTAAATATATATGTTACACGAAGCAGTAGTATTGGTAGACTTGATTAATCGTATTTAACCATACGGCCAGCCTCAGTACCTCTACAACAGTGGTTTCTGTGTATGAAAACAGCAAACCGAGAGTTCATCTTAATCGTAATTCTGTCTATTTCGCTAGTCCAATTACTTTAATGAGTATTTGATTTATTGGCGGACCGAAAGAATGATTATATGAAATTCCAAATTAACTCGGGCGCTAAAGTTTGGCAATGGTCTTGCACGGCCGCTGTGGTGGTGGCGGTTGTCGCTGAGACGCGCGGCTGTCGCAAGCGGCGCCTGCGCAGTTGCACTTCAACACCTTGTGAAATGGTCGTATCTAAACCTATATTAAATCCCACCCCACTCCGATGGGTTTTGTTCGATGGAAAAAATCGCGCCGGACCGGAGTAAACGATAATTAAGACTATTCGTTAATATGATGATCTCAAGAAAGCGTGTCGTTGATAGATTCTAGAATTTAATTGTATTAACGTTTTATCTGTATAGATAAATTAATTAGCAGTAAAAATGGAGTGGATAAAATTGTTGTTGTTTACTGCAGTGGGTTTTATGGTGCAATGTGCGGCGATGTCAATGAGTGAATTAGAGGACTTTGCTAATTTCCTCAAAAAAACTTCCCAGTTGGATGACTCTTTAAAAAGTGAGTATTCGAGTTATCGATTCTGATTTACATAATATCTGACTAGACGTCTACTTATTCCTTCACCGTCTACTTATTTATTCAACATATATCAAACTCATACTTATAGCAAAGGTTATAGGTATTCTAAAGTACTACGAATAATTTAGTTAAAAATGCTAATGAAAGGTTTTTTTAAAGAGGGAACAGATCCCAATGATTTTGATGAGGATGACGCCATATCAGACCACGCGTGGGAAGATAGCGGCAAGTTCGAAGGAGACTTGATTCTTAATGATCGTCAAAGGCGCACCATAGTGGAAGACATCGCCGAGGGTCTCTCTAGAAACGGGTTGAGAGACAGTACCAAGAGATGGCCAGATGCCGAAGTGATATTTTACATCCAAAGAGATCACTTCTGTAAGAATGAATTATATTACCGCTTTATTTTTTAAATAGTCAAACAAAGACTAATTCTCCATTTTTTTTCTAGCTGGAGCTCAAGTAGAAGCTATTTTGAGTGGTATTGAAGATCTTGCCCAAGCTTCCTGCGTTAAATTCAGACCGTATAGGAAAGGAGATCGTGACGCAGTTGTGATTCAGGTAAGACTTAGTGAAAACATCCTGGACAATCATGTCAAGGTATAATTTATTAGGCCTAATCAAGTTTAAACTATACCCATCAAAACAAACAGAAATTGTTCATATTGATTATTCTGTAGCGGAAGATTAATATATAGGTCCGCATAAGTTTACCGATGTACATCATTGCTACGTCAGGACAAATTTGAACTTTATAATATATAAGAGTTGTAACAAATCTATCTAACACACTCTAAACTTTCCTACGAGTTATAACTATAATTTATCTAAACAAATTCGCAGGGAAATAGGCGAGGTTGTTTCTCCCAAGTGGGATACCAAGGAGGGTACCAAGTCCTAAACTTGTCCGGCCGCCATCCAGTAGGCCGGGGGTGCTTCCGTCACGGGACCGTAGTGCATGAATTGCTGCACACTCTTGGCTTCTACCATATGCAGAGCAGCTTCGACAGAGATGACTACGTCAATGTTGTATGGGAGAATATCGTTCAATGTAAGTTTTTGAAACAAAGATAAAATAATCTATAGGTGTAATAATATGCAACATGCAATAGGTAATATATATGCAAATTAATATGTATTTCTCTTGTTCATGGTATCACTCGTAAACACTATTTTTTTGTTTGGGTCCTTATCATCAGGAGAAGGTTCAGGAAGAAAAATATAATAAAGTAGCAGGGTAAATTTAATGTTAGTGATTTTGACAATATACACTTAGTTAGTTTAACATAATGGCGTTTGACATAATTATCAGTCGTTGGATAGTTGGCGCCGTTGATGAAATGCGTGTACAAATCATGTTAAAAGAGATCCAACGTCCGAAATTATTATTTTTAAATATATTGATAACCGTTAAGACACGACAACATCTGCTGGGCCAGCTTGTCGCCAATAAATATAAAAAAATATATATATGCACTTCCTGCAGACTCACTGATATGTAATAAACTTAACAAATGCAAACTTGAATTGCATTTGTTAAGTTAATTCTCATGACGCAGTTTATTTCTCCTTTAATATTATTCAGGCCAAATTACCTAAATTGTTTTGAAAGTGATTATGTAACGTGCGTTCCACAGATGGTATAACGCAGGTCAAACAATGACCCAGGAGAAACTTGTGACGATACGCAGTAATACCGTTTTCCATCACAATGAATCTATTATAAGTAGTTTAGTATAAAAATTTGCACGTGAACGTGTAGGTATAACTTTTCTATGAGTTTCCTCGTGAATCTTATGACATAAATCGCTATCTCTTGTCGCAGCATACAATTGAGTTTTAACTATGCTGCGGCAACGAGCTTGTGCAACCAGAATTTTCTATTATAAAAGAAAATCAGACCGATCACTTGCTTATGACAGGAGTTGTTTTGTTTGAAAATATTTAATAGAGCGTACGTAGTCTGTTTTGTAATAATTTCCGTTTATGCAATAGAAGTACTCATAATTTTGTACCGGGAGGAGATTAAGGTTTGGTATTTAAATTTTATATTGATTAAAAGTGTAGAAAGTCAAAATTCATCCGCTCTATATTCGTGAAAACGTAAATAAATAAATCCGTTGGCTACTTCTGGAGTTAATCGCTGTATGTCTCGCCTGCTGCATCATTATGCGGCAAGAAACTTCTTTTTCATTTTATGCAAGTGATTTTTATTGTAAATATTTGAATGTTGGTAACATTCAAAGGCGAATAGGCGAAAATAAAAAAGTAAATTTTTCAGACATTTCTTTATGCGTGGCATCATTATTTCTTGAGAGTTCACATATTTGTGTTTATTGAAATTCCAGGTCCTATCATTACCTGTTGAAGCAAAGTTTATTGCATACATTATTAAACTTGATCTGGAGAGCTAATCATGAACAGGATATCAGTTAGGGTTGTCAAGTTCATCTACTGCTTTGTATGCGTAAAATAAGAACTTTTTATTATCAAGTCACATTGCCTTTGAACATATTTATCGGAACCATGGCCCAGTGTAATTTTAACTCCAAATGTATATATTATGAAATAAGCTTGTTTAAATTGTATCTTAAATAACTTATTAAAAATGTATAAAAAATATATTCAATAGTATCCTTTTTATTATATTATTATTTTAAGCAGTCCCTATCGTGACTTGATCACTTAATATGCATTAATTGAACGTTTCTAACAGCCGCCCGGCACAACTTTCGCAAGTACAACGCGTTCTCTGTGTCGGACTTCGGTGTGGGCTACGACTACGACAGCGTACTGCACTACAGCCGGCGGGCTTTCTCCTCCAACGGGCAGGACACCATCGTGCCCAAACAGGTGACTGCCGCTTTCATTCACATTACGCACCGCGGTCACGGATGATAATACATTGCTTACACATGATGCGAGTGCCGTGCCGACATCCTAGTAGGTAATAAGTGCGATGCACGGATTAGAAACTGAGAATTTGAGAAGAAACGATGACCAAGATGAGGTTCAGGTTCAATTTATTAGGCAAGGTCCACTCTGATATACCTAATAGTAAATATTTATTTTTTATTTTTAGGTTTTCCTTATAAGCAAGCACTAATAATATGATAATTAGTTAAACTTCAAAACGAATTAGTCATATCTCTTTCGAGTTCAATCATGGAGGTATAATAACACTAGCCGTTACTATCAATTTCGTTTCTGTGGCAGTCCTGTAAGGTAGCCTTTTTTCGAAAAATCTAAATTTATAAAATATATTATTTTCGCGGTTAAAGAAGAAATATATACTCGCATAAAAAGTGCTTTATCTACAATGTTTATTTTTTTTCGAAATAACAAACAAATGCTTCCAAAAGGACGTAGGAAGCTGGAGTTTCGTGCTATGATATTACTATAGGAAAAAAATGTAATAAATAAGGGTAAATCATCATATCATCATCACATCAGCCACTGGAAGTCCACTGAAAGGGGAAATTTGCCCATAATTGCCTTGCTGGGCAAGCGTGTTGGCAATTGCAGATCCTAGCTTCGTGACAAGGATGCTGCTGCCCAAACCCGATCTGTGCATTTGAGTGACACTGTAAAAGTTGGATATACTGCCATCTGTCGGTATATCCATCCGTGGCATCGTGTCACCTTAGACGTCTCTTACTACACCTGGTACAGGGGGATAATACCTACCTGCTACTCTGCCGGTACCACATGGCAAAAGGGTAAATAAAGTTTGTAGAAATCGCCTGCAGCTAAGAGGATGCTCAGGTCATATGAATATTTGTAACCGTAAACAAATGCCTCTGTTTATCTACCTAATTACTATTTTCAGAATAATTTTTTATTATTACAGAGTGGGGCGCAAATCGGTCAAAGAGTAGGTCTCTCCGATAAAGACGCTCAGAAACTAAATAAAATGTACTGCGACGCGGACTCTAGTAATGACCAAGGAGAAGAAAATGTTCAAAAACCTACAAACAAAAAGAAAAATCATAAAAATAAACCGTTCGAAGGCCACGGTATTGGATATCATCAAGGTAAAACAGTGGTTATCAAATTACTTCCTGCGGCTAAAACGTTTCACATAGTAAATAAGCCGGTATTTCGTATGTTTGATTCTTTTAGTAAAACATCGGAAATCCTGCCGTCGAAGAAAAGCGAAGATTTTGGAATAAAGTATGGAGTTACTGATTCTTATAAACCATTAACTTCTTCTAAAGGCTTATACAATCAAGCGAAATTGGAGATACAAGATTTAAACAATATAAAACCTGAAAATAACCTAGATAAAAATACAACAAAACCAAACAATGAAGTCAGTGCTACCCAAAATAAAACTACAAATAAATTAAAAGGTACATCTGCAGAAAATGAAGACGATACAGACATATCGTCAGAGTTCATAGATGATGAGTTACGTGCTGCCATTAAACGCTTAACGAAAATTTTAAAAACACATGTATATCCTACGAATACACCAGATTTAAGCATTTACGAAGGCGTAAATACTGATTACAGTGAATTTGCTGATCCCAACAAGATACCAAAAATTGCACGAAATTATAATATGCCTTTGAAGTCCGAAGATAATAATGATGACAAAGGTTTATCCGCAGAATATATAAAAAGTCTATACAATGATGGACCCTTAACATTAAACTCAGAGAAGAAAAAGAAAAATTATGGAAAGTTACAAGCTCCTAAAGATATGTATGAATTATTGACACCAGTAAACGAGAAGATTATACCAAAAGAAGAAGAAGCTCTATACAGAACTGCGTATCCATTTAAACTACACAAAAATTTATCTAATGGGTCTCTCGAACTCCAGACTCCGGAGTACGCCGCATATGAAAATATTAAGGATAAAAATGATTACAGTAAATTGTACTCACCTTATGCTAAGAGCAATGATGACGACACGGCTAAGGGAAAACACAAATTGTTGGGTGAATATGCGCCTATATACGATGATTGGTACAAAAATGATAAACATAGACGACATCCTGTTGATTACGACAGAGAATCATTCAGCTTCGTGTCTCCTAAGAAAAGTGCATATCGTGCTTTCGATGCTTCAGAAAGTTCTGAATATGATCCTAATAGTTCAAATGAATATTATACTGGTTCTTACTCGCCACAAAAGAAGCAAGCATATTCACTTTTTGATGCGCCCGTTCCACTCACTAGAGACTGGTATAAAGTTGATCATGAAAAGTTGACGAATTATCCGTACAAGTACTACCATCCAACTGAAAATCTAGAGTCTAATGAATCACAAGAAATAAAAAGGTAGTCTAATATTTGTAACTTTGAATTGAAAATCCCTTGATTTAAAAATTTGTAACGTGCTATAGTTGAACTATTAATGTATGGTTATATCTTACAAGAAATAAGTCAATAGTTATATTTTAGCATACAAGCAGCCTTCGAGTTACAACTCGACTAAATGCCTCTATTATTCCCATAAGACTAGTCACTTATTGACTCAAAGGAATCGAAAATTTATCGCATATCGCAATTTATTTGTTGATAAAGTTTTGTTAACAATAATTTGGCTATTACGTTATTGAAAATATTATGTTTATTTATCTTTCAAAATAAAAATTACATAAGTATGTGGGATATTTTGTCATATGACATATGAGGTCTGCATGTAACAATATTTTTTTAAAATTTTTATCGTTAATTAGTTATAGGTAATAATAGTAAGTAACAGCACCTACCTATTACATTAATTATTTAAATATGCTTATTAATTTCGTGTTCACATAATAGTAGGTATTTTATATTTTGTTAATTGATTTCAACAGGTTTTTATTTTGGTCTCGTTACCATAAATGTAAAGACTGGTAGTTAATAAATTCATTCTACATAATTGTGTTGCTTTTTATTTGTTAAATTTGGGCAAGGAGTGGTACGCAGTATTTGTAGAGTGGAACCAAATGATAGAATAATAACAGCGCGATGAGAGAACGAAAGATGATAAGTGATTTATAAGGCTAACGTTAATAGAGCAATCGATAGATCTCTAAAGGCGTACGCTATTGACATTTTGATAAAACGTATAATGCAGTACAGCTTCAACCAGCGTTCGTTGGAAATTAACGAATATTGTGAAGAATGTGAAGCAAGGAACATATAGATAACAGGTAATCTCTCTGCGTACATCAATAGGAAATAGGCCTTTGTTAATTTTTTCTGTATTAAAAAGACTTTCCTAACGAATACTAGAATTAACATGCAATTAGCTTGAAAGAAGATGTCATTATACATGAAAAAAATTATGCAGGACCTAAGCGTGACATTCGTAGACCTGAAACAAGTTTTTCGGCAGTTGTGCTCTCGAGGAATAGATTGAATGGAATGAAAAAAAAGGTTTATTTTCGTACGAGCCTATTGTTGGTCTACTAAGACCTTTTATAGCTGAACGACCAGATACCCGTATTATCCTGTGTGCCACGCGGCTACGACCGTGCGTTTAGCTATGGTCGCCCAAGCAAGGCCCGCGGGATCTGAAAAACAAAGAAATATGTGATGTTCATTTTATATCTTTCTCAATTGAGTTGAAAACTTGCTCGTAACGTCGTGTGTGTGTTAATTATTACGTATACCTAAGATAAAGATATCCCCACTTCCTCAATAGTATCCTATAGGTTCGGCATTATATTACCGTTTCGTCTGCAGTTCAACAATTAACAAAAAAAATTGACACTGACATTGACAATGACATATTTTAGGTAGACACCTACTTATCAAAGGGCGGAGTGAAATTAAATCATAATGTGATTTATCAAATACAGGACAATGTAATTCAGTGTAACAACGACATTGGCCTAGGCCTTTAGTAATGTTATCATTTATCCGGTGACGTATCCGCTTACTGTACGTGGTGAATTTGTTTATTATTTTCATGGGTTGTGTCGTATCTTGTATGCACCAAACGACTATGTTGTTGTTCGGGAAGCAATTGAATAGCAACACTGATGAATCACGAGCCAAGCTGGACAGGAAATTGTATCTTGCGAAAGAGTCCCCTGAACTGGATTTTGACCTTTCCGGTTGTCTACTACGGCATGTACCGTCCGGTATTTATTCAATATGTAAAGTATATAGAAAAGAAAATTTGTATTTACAAGATAATAAACTGCAAGCACTGGACCATGGCGGACAGTTATCAGATTTGTACCTGGTTCGGATCCTCAACTTAAATTCTAACGAATTCTCAAAATTGCCTAATGATTTAAAATATCTAACTAATTTAACTGAGTTGCATCTTCACAATAATTATTTAGAAGAAATTCCTGATAACATACATTATTTAGAGAATTTGAAGATTCTAGATGTGTCCAAAAACAAATTAAAATATTTGACTCCATCAGTTGGCAAATTAAAAAACCTGAGGAAATTAATAATCACTGAAAATAGTGAATTAAAAGTTTTGTGTCCAGAGCTATGCTATGCCACAAATTTAATATCAATTGAACTTGATAATGATACTGTTTGTTCTCCTCCATTACATGTAACAACTCTTGGTACAGAAGAAATAATGAGGTTCCTCTGTAATCAACTGAATGTTGAATATCATGTACCATCTCCTCTAGACTGTGATATGTCAACTGTTCAGTCATCTATGTCAATTGTGGACCCTTTTGCAAAGTATAATATAAGGACATGGGAGGAACAAGAAGCTGCAATTATTGAACAAGAAAACAAGTTCCATGAAGCAGCAAAACAACAAAGGGAGAAGTTTCTCAAGAATGTTATACAAGAACAGCAAGAGTTAGATGGAGAAATAGCCAAAATACATGGAGCCAAAGAATTGGAGAGACAGAAATTGCTGAAATCAATACAAGAAGATGAAGTAGAGATTGAACTTATAGTTAATAGTTATATCCAATCAGAATTTTTAAAACCAGAAATTTTACAACAGCAACTTGCTCATGAGCAAGCGGAACATGATCATCTCCTAGAAATTGTGCAGCAAAATTATGACAACATTAAAAAATCTGATGTTTTGAGAGCTATGGAAATGCTCATTGATGAAGACTGTTCAATTCAACATTCCAAAAAGAATTATGAAGATAGCTTAAGAAATATCAAACAAAACATGCTTATGCAGGACCTAGAAGGCAGTAAGAAACTAGAGGAGTTACTTCGAGCTAAGGATCAGTCACGTACAGCTTTAGTTGAGCAGTTACTGGAGGATCAAGATGTCCAAAAGGTTATGGTGGCATCATTAATGGAAAGAGTAGATGCGAGAAGCTGGAGTTTGAATCAAGAAATATCTCTAATTTCATCACATCTGGCTAGGTTAAGCACGATTGAACAAGAAAAAAAGAATTTACTGATTAATTATAATTACAATGAACTTCTACATCAAAGAGTCCAAATGATAAATATGTTAGATGATCTCTTGGACCAACAGTCGAAGAGACGGGAACAGCTTATAAGAACATTAAAAGAAATGGAGAATGAGACAGATAAAACTACTGATTTTTGGTTAAAAAATTATCAAAAATTGATAGATTCTGCCCCAAGGACATTGTTAGATGTAGGAAAACATTTAGATCCTATGTTTGCCAATCAATTGATACAAGAAGGTGTTATACATTGCTTGCCATTTTTGGTGAAGTTTTTATTTTCAGAAAGTTCAATTTTAGATGTAACACATGAAAATTTGAGAGAATGTGGTATTACATTGTCAGCAGATAGAGAGGGTATTTTAAGAGCTATAGACAGATATGTGGGTTCAAAGAGCCAGAATCATGTTGTAGACATGCCAGATTCTTCAATCCCGACAGCTCCATCTGAAACTGACATGCAAAACTGTACTGGAGTGGTTTCAGGTAGTGATGGAGAGGGAACACTATATGAGTCAGAATGTGTTATTTGTATGGATTGCAAATGTGAAGCTGTGTTTGTTCCCTGTGGTCACATGTGCTGCTGTCTCCAATGCTCTAAAAAAGACATGGAGAATTGTCCACTATGTAGAAGTGACATTGATAGAATCATCCAGGTTCGGATAGCTTGACCTTAAAGACTGAATTTTAACAGGTAAACAGTTGTATAATTATGGTTTTACATTTATTAGTTGTAACTTGGTATCAATCTACATTTATTTTGTTTTAGGAGCTCAAAATGTTAAGTACAGCAATATTACATCAAAGGGAGAGAAGAGAAAAGTGTGCCATTGTATAGGTAAATTTCGTATCTAAAGTATCAATTGTACTATTAATAAATTTCAAAACAGAATTTAAATATGTATATTGTGAAATCAATATAAGCGAGTCATGTATATGATATTCAAATCACAACATTTTAAATTATAAGTGATTTAAGGCACTTGTGTGAAGATTTGCCAGAAGTGTGATATTTTATTCATATAAAGATTTTAGAAGTGATGACTTTAACAATACTGTGTAAGTATATGTCATTGTTTGTTCAATAAACTTAATGGAACAAATATTAATTATCATTATTAAGTTGTAATGTACTATTATTAATATTAATCCTTACATATTACTATTAACCTAAGATTGAATATTTATTTTATTTTATTGCTGTAAATTTGCACCCTTTTCATATTCTTTCCTAAAAGGCTCTTTTCATGATTAATGAGTCACTCTTTATAATTGTGCCTTGTAAATGTTTGTTGCTTGATTTGGAGCGTTCTATATTGATAAAGTTTATATAAAATGTTTGATAATGACTGTGCCTATGTTTTTTCATTCATTTTTAACTACTAAATTTCTATTCAAGTATGTTTTATTATTGAAGTGAGCATAATTCATACCATTTACTACATAATTTAACGGTCCTGCAGTAAATATTCTTTTTGACCTGAACTAGGATGATTTTGTTTATTTGCCTGACATTAGTTCATTTGACTCCGTGGACCTAGTCTCACAAGTTATTAGAAAGAAATATTACAGTGTGTATAAGGAGGAACTTATGTAGGGTTGCCAACATTTTGTAAGAAAAATAAAATGTTCTGAGGCAAAACTGCATAAATAAACAGTATTTATTGTTACGTATTTATAGAATATAAGTTATGTTACACTTTTGTATATTAATTGTCATGGTTCTGTTTTACAATTAAAGCAGCATTTTTATAATAAAACAGTGTCATAAGGAAAAATGTACAAGTCCTGTCAAAGTTACTTCATGATAATGGCCTCCATGATGTTTTAACTACTGGGCGCGACGCGTGGTTTAATGTTGGTTGGCAACCCAAAGTATCCTGTCTTCTGAAAAATTGATTAATTAATGAAATATTGTTTGTTCAATATTTCGAATAAAACGATAGGAAAATTATAAAATCGGTAAGCAACAGATCAACCTACCCAAATATGTAAAATTTTTCAGTTCACGGTATATTTTTTACTCAACGATTCGCTATAAAAGCGAAAGATTAATATCGATTGTAAGTTTTGACAGATTTAGGCTGCGTGGGTTGATCTGTTGCTGTATTTACTATACATGTACAAAAACATATTGCATCCACTTTTTAAAATCTAATCATATAGAATTAGAAAGACTATGTTGAATTCGTTGGTATTTGATAATTTTAATTTGTTTAAGAGTCATTTGAAATTATTTCGTTGAATCCCCATGGTCCTACCGCTTAGCTACAGAGCCTACAACATCTTATATATTGACCTGACTCCGTTATAAGTCGCTCAAAGCACTTGTGTTACGGACATTAGACAACAACAAAATTACAAATATAATACTTAAATAGATATATTTAACACTCAGACACAGAACAAACACAAAAATCATTGTATAAATATTTGTCCTGGGTGGAGATCGTACCCACGACCTTTAGCGCACAAGATATCATCTTTTTCTTTTACCGGCACGGGTTGTGCCACAGCCAATATGTTTATCCTTATCTAAATAAGGGCGACAGGGTTTAAGTTATGTACTGCGATTGTAGCCATCGGCAAAATTCGTCCCTTTCTTGGGGAGGCTTTTGTCCAGCTGTGGACGTCCGGTCGTGGATGGTAGAATCGTGGAATCGTGTAGAATTAAAAATTACTGTTTACTATGGTAGGGCAGTGCGGTAGAACTATAAAAAATCAACCCATTCACTTGAACACATTCTGTTCAACTAAAAATATCTGCCGATGCATCCTATTAAAGGTACGAACTTTGAATTTTCCTAAGATCGTTTTGTAAATCTGTGAATTATTTATTGTTACGAAGTTTCAATTAAATGGTTTAAGCACATTGTTTTTTTCTTTTTTAAGTATTATATTTTAAGTTACAAGTACATATGTATTATGTTAAATTATCGACTGTTCATTAATAAATAATGTAAATGACGTGCCCGATGGGGCAGATTGTAGTGAGTGTGTCGTGGGTTCGTTCCCACTCCCCGTCATCCTCCTTTGATAACACGTAAGGCTCTAATGCCCTTAAATCTTACCTTGAGTGGCCGTTTGGTAGGGATGCAAGTAAAGGACGACTGCAATCGACTGCTGTAGTGGGATCACTGTTCCATGATTCCAGGGATTGCATATACATATTCGCCGTTAAGTATTTGTTACAGAGAGAGGGTGACTGAGATTGGCATTTCTAAAAGTGATGCTATCGAGCGGGAAAATACTACCAATGGAATTTGTAAATTTTATTTATTGATCTTTACTCCTGTAATAAAAAAAACGGTATCGACAACTTGGTATTATTAAAAATCAGTAGAGTAGTAACAATACAGTTTAAATTATTGTCATTTTGGGAAAACTACTTTTGCTTATCTAGTTCTTGTCGCCGGGATTTGTTGATACAATTAATACCATCTTGTGGTGATATTTAGAAACATTAAGTGTCTGTCATGGCATTTCATGTTTTCTCGATTTTTGGTACGGTACGTCTGTTTTGGTTTAGAAAGAGTCAACAGAGGGAACGTGTAGATGGCGTTGGGTTAGCTCCAATTTTTGTATCGTGTCGATGGGTACCTACGTTTAAATTACAAACACCATAATTACACTGAAAACAAAATGAGTAATTAAAATAAGTTTTAAAATTAAAATCATCATTATACCACTAATTATGCCCCCCTGATTATTTATGTTTCTGTTAGTTGTTGACTGATTTGTAATTTTGAACAATTTATCTATCCACTTTCATTGGGGATAAACGTTTATTATGATTTTAAATGTACCTATTATTACTTTACCAAATTCAAATAAATAGTTCGTGCCTGTTACACTTTTATTTTCTCATTAAATAAGTTTACGCGCTTTATTTAACTTTTAGTTTGAAGTATCTTGAGAACGAACGTCGAAATAAAAGTTTTAAAAGTTAAATAAACCGTTCATTGCCGTTAAAAAATAAGTTTTATTATTAGTACATAGTGAACGCGTAAATATTAGAAAAACCTTTTCACTAACTACCTAACCACCTAACCACCTAACCACCTAACCACTAATGCTATCTGCCGGTCCTGGTACCTTAGTCGCCTCAAACAACACCTTGTTCAGGGTGAGGTATTATTCTACTCTGTCGGTACTACGCGGAAAATTAATTATTACGATAAAAATATGTCCGAATAATAATGATTTCGCTCGGGACTTTGTTCACTTGAAAATTGTTATTATTAATACTCTCTATTCAGAACTGGGCGCTAACTACATTATCAACTAAAAGCTGTCATATAGATACTAATGTTAACTTACTTTTTATAACGTGCGCTATCTGTCTGTGATATTCACGTTAAAAGCAGTGTGAAAGAACCGGTTCGGAGATTGTCCGTAGGGACATTTATTTTATTTTCACGATAAACGCTGTTATCTGCATGTTACTAAAAATATTTAAGTTTATTACATTATCTAGCGACGTAAGATACCAACATTTATAATATAAACATCGTATATATATATTATGATTATATATAGTATTACATACATATATATAGTACTTCGGATGATAATATAAATTAATTCGGATGATAATAAATTTTAGATTACAGCAGTGTTTTCATTATTATGTACCGGTTTGAGAAAGGCAGTGAAATTACCGGATACCATCAAAAGGGGTTAATAGGCACGGAATTGAACTTTTAAGTAAATTAATTACCAATTTTCACAAAAAAATTTTGATTTTAGTATCAAAACTTTAGTCACGTGTTGAAGATTCATAAGGACTTATCAATAACAATAAATCAAATAAAGCACCCAATTTTACATATTTCTTCAAAATAAAGGTCATCCCTATTTAAACATGATATGGGTTAATTGGGACGGTGATAGGTATTATAGGGGAAAACCATTAGGGCTATCACAACTTTGGTAAAATTAGTAAGGAGGTACTTTTATAGGCATTTACTATTTAGAAATAAAAGTGAATTAAGGTGTATGGTAGGTTTTATTTAAAAAAAGGATTGAATGAAATATTTGACTTTATATGTTCAATGATTTTGTATTTAACTCAATTAAGAACACAATGACAATAAGTCAGGCTACATATCAATCAAATTTCCTGTTTTTAAATCACCTCTCTTCGTCAAGCGCGGATCCAGCCCTCAAAAAAGGTTGTGGTCACAGCTACTAGAAAATCGGCTAAGTACGAGTCAATCATACAAGTCGTTTATTAACTTTTGAATTAGATTATTTCCTTTTTTCTGAGCATAAGGACTTTAGGTTGGCCCTAAAAGTTTATTTCCATTCCTAGGAATGGAAATAAATTTCAATCAATAACTTATGTTTTTTTCTTTTTTCTAGTATCCAATAACCCAATATAGAGACACCAGACTGGGTAAATAGGTATCTTGGCGTTATATCAGAAGTAATGTAAGTGAGATTACCAAGTGAGATCCACCAGGCGAGATTTGGATTATTTTTTTTTGGAATATCAAATTAAATTAAACGCTAGGTACATTTTACACTAAACAACTTTATTTAGGTACCTACTTACTTAAATTATAAATGCAAGCTTACGTTTCTTTTTTGCGATAACGTTGATAATGTCATCGATAAAGTCGTCGATCTAGGTTCACATCTTTGTGCATATTTAGGAGAGCTGGCCCGGATAATCTTTCCTGTGCTATTGAGGCACATTTTAAATTTTTTCTAAGGCATATCGTTTATTGTCATCAGCCTATCGATCCCATTAGACCGTAAAAGTGTGACGTCACAAGTCTATTAAGGTTGAGGGCATGCCCATCGTGCCCTCAACGGTGTATCCGCGCTTGCTCTCCGTATATTAAAATATAGATCTATAATACGTAATGTGAACTTAAAGCCTATTAAATCACAAAAATTTACAAATTAAAATATTAAAACAATTTTTAAATAAAAAAAAGAATATCTTTACGTATATCAACTTTGTTTATTAGGTAAAACTAATTTATATTCTTATCCATGAGATCATGTCATATTATTGCTTCATTTTTATAAAACTGGCTTTTTACTTGAAATAAATATTATCAGTTAAGCTTATCTTGTTTAATTTGCTTATTTTGATCTTTTAATTGGCACTAGTTATAAGTTCCTCTGATATTATGTTTACTTTTTTAGAGTCAGACTCCCTTGTTATTAGTCTGTTTACACTCATTCAGTCCTTGTTTTATGAGCTCATCATATGTTTTCCAATTTTTACTCGAGGTTTTTTGTATGTATGTGGCATTGTCGATAGTTGAAAATCTGAAAGGAAATAAGCTGAGTGAAATAACTAGCGAATATAATCGTAATATGTACACTTAAAATCCCAAGAAATAATAAATTATTTTCACCATTAAAGGATAAGTTGTAACCTATTTCGAAAATGGCTAATGGATGGTCCATCTTGTGGAGAACTTGGACGCCACAAAATTATTTAAAAGTATTTAAAAAAATAAGACCTGCAATCCTTTTCCTGTAGTTCCTATCTCGTCTCTTGACGTCAGTAAGTCACATTATCTATTGATGTAAGATTATATGTCTGTCTGTCCACTACTACACTATCCCTATTCGTTAAGTATTCTGTTCCTATCGACCCCCCGAGCCGTAGGAACCCAGAAACCCCTAACGAGTACCGAAACACCTCTTACAATAAATTAATTACAACATAAATATATTATATGATTCAAAAAGTATTTCAATTGTAGATACTGACGTATGCCAGTATAAAGTCCAGTATAAACACAAATTTCGCATACTAGATATGCTAGATTTGTGAATTCTAGTACCAATTTGAACACAAAAACAATGGAACTTATTAAAATTCAGATACCTTCAACATCACCAGCAGGCAATTCATACAAGCAACTTCAGATATTTATTTTGACAATAAATACGAGCTTTATGTTAAAAAAGAGTTGCTTGTTTAAAAAGTAACCATTTTATAAGCTATGATAAGTAGATTTTAGTAGTTATCATCGCGATTATTTCAATCTCCATTTTTCCCTATTCGCCTTAATTCCTTTTCACTTGGTTTGGCGGTACTGTGACATAACATCAACTGTCAAGGTTGGCAATGCGTTAGTGATATTGTTGTGATGATAGTAGCGTCTATATGATACGTACAGGTTTACTATTATTGCACGGTCCGTATGTTTATTGGTCGACTTAGTCATAATTAAATTAAATTTAATTGGTACAGACGACAAGCGCGATGAAAAGGTTTAACAAAGAAAGCTCGATGTTAGAAAAATAATACGAAAAGGTACAACAATATCTATATATAAAACACATGTATAGTATACACTTAACAAGATTTTTAGCTAAAATATTAAAGCAAGAATGTTCTTGTTATATTTAGTAATAATGTTAGCATAAAAACAAGTCTTAAAAATACATCTTACATCAATAACGGAACTTTCGTACAGAATTGAGGCACATATTGTATCTTCATAAGATTCACTTTTTCTGAAAGGGTTTACATAAAAGACATCGTAGTAATTGTTGTTTGTGTATAAACTACAATATTACGGACTGTGTCAAACAACAAAAGCCTATTCATATGCTATTACGAGCACGTCGAAGCTTTCTGCGATGAGATACCGTAAATCTAATAGAGACTCTATCAAGTCTATGCTACCGTGTAAATTGATTCGCTTTCCTACCGATGAAGTGCAACAGGAAATTCTATTATTGAGTTCCTATTACAGCGAGTTTACTTTGCACGGCGATGTAAAGAATGACTAAAGATTTATTAGTTTGTGTTAAGTTAAGAAACTGTGTGAATGTTATTTTTTATATGTAATATTGGTTCTATTATAAATGTTTTTTGTGTCAATCAATTGTGTTAACTAAAAAACTCCACTGTAAAAGTCAAAAAGAAATACATAAACAAAATTAATTTTCTAGAGCACGTGGTTCGTAAAAAATCAGAAGGAAATAATCATATGTAAAATTTTCTATCAATCAATCTTAAGAATGGTTGCGAAACCAAGTAATCGAAACGGTGATAAAAAATCTAAAAAGATAAATGATTTACTTAACTTTTTACATTTTTAGCATTTTAAAGCCGTTAAAAAGTAGTTTTATTGTGTGTGTGTAGTTTAACCTTAATGGTTAAACCTAAATTAACACACCAACTAGTGATCAAATTTGATTCGACAGAATAAACGTTATCCATCAGGCACGTAAAGATTTATCACATCGCAGTACCTATGGATCGGGAAATTTTCCTTTCTGTAAGCTAAAATTGAATTTTGAAAAAAAAATTCTGTGTCGAATTTTCCTATTCTCGATATCCGGTGGTGTCACTCTAATGAAATTAGATGTTAAATAAATTTAATTTGGACATTAATTGTAAGCAAGAGTATACTTTTCATATTTATCTTAATGTTTATCTGTCTGTTACCTTTTCCAGTGTAAATCACTGAACAAATTTTGGTGTAGAGACATATTGGTCCTCGGAAAAGGACGTAGACAACTTTCGTGATTCGTTAAGTTACGAATATGGAAATTAGTCTTTGGGCTTTGGGTAAGTGAGAAAATAACAAATACACATTACAACAATTACAATTATCCGACTGCTACTTAGAAGTAACACGATACGGTCAATAGTCCGTGATTATTTTATCGCTTAAAACACTCCGTTTTTATATCAACCTACTTAACATTTGTACTTATTTATTACTGTAGTATATATCTTATATTATAAAAATACTTTTTTTTATAAAAATACGCATTTATAAAAAAAACATAAACTATACTAACTATAGCATTAAAAATTGTAAACATAAGATATACTCGTATAACGTAGAACCACATTATGTAGACCAGGTAGCTTGTGAACATAACTCTGTGAAATTTTTGCTAGCTTCAATATTTACTATTTAGCAGAGCGGCGAACAGAGTTAAAGTATTTTTATGAAAGCAACATAAACCTGAATAAAATAAATGGCCAGTAGATACTTTTGATATTTTAATAATAAGGTGTTTCAATTAATTATACGCTATTATTTATTAAATAATAGCGTTTTCCATAAAAAAAATAAAAACATAGTGAATCATATCAAATAGTTGTAATGTGTAATTAACTTTGCGGTTTCATTGTATTAGTTTTATTTCAAAGGGTCGTATTCCCCAATTGTGCTTGCAATTTGTTTTTGTGCAACATACTCGTAATTTTTATGTTTTCTTATTTGTTATGTACGTTCAAATAAACAGCGCCATCACAGCCAATAGACGCTTATATCACAAGTATATCACTAGTGCGTTGCCAACCTTGTGTCTCGAAAGACATAATAGAACATTATCCAGTAATTTAACTGCGTCGCAAGAAACACAGCAATGCGAATAAAACGATTTGGCGGTACAAATAGGTGAAAGTGAGGAACTAATGCAGACGACCTTATTCATAATATTCATAAACCGCCGCTGAAGTTTATTATATTTAAATACAAATTAAAATTATCATTTGCCTACGGTTTCGTACAAAAGCTCGGTCGTTTAAATATCTCTGTAGAATTACAATATTTTTAGACGAACTACGAATTTATTTTACTAATACACAGCGTCTCTAATAATTATTAATTTGCAAAAATCAAATCTTTTTTATTTATATTATTTGCTGAAGTTACTTTTTTATGTTAACGCCCAATAAAACCACTAAATTTTCCTCTTTAATGTCGTCAGTAAATTGGAAATGATTAAAGGTGATTTAAAGTACTTATATAGTCATCGATGTCATATTATAAGTCTTAAAATAGGTATTTTGTAATCATTTATTACCGCTACCAGATTCAAAAATATGTACCGTGAAAACGTAAGTCTTAGGGTAGCCGGTAAGTGAACATAGATAGAATAAATAATGGTAACATTTTTATTCAGATCGTGTTCAGGCAAGGGCGTCGGCGATGCGACCTCACTTTTGTCGGAATGCATGGGTCGGATAATGTCGAGTCCCTCGGAGTCATCATTGGAGTTTAGAACTGTCAGTAAAAAGTACATAAGTACATTAGTTACTCCAGTAGCTATTTTCACATTTCGCTAAACCTTAACTCTATGAACTCAGAATATATTTCACTCTATTTAAGAAAAAACGTTGTGTATTCGTAAAATAATTTAAAAGGAAGGTCATGTTGGTGGTTATATTCGAATAAGTTAGTTTATATCAATTAGGGTGCAATTTTGTAATTCTTATTAGCTCTTTATTAATATTATGAGTGCGAACATAAATCTTTATCACTGGTGAAACGATTTTTCAGAAAAATATATTTCCATTACGTCACAAATTAATTTCATTCGCTTTTCATTATTTTAATCAGAAAGAGAAAAAACAATATAAAGCAGGTAACAAACATAAATTTCAAATTGATACAAGTAGGTACTAGTGAAATACGAATAATCAATACAGTTGATATTACAAGCGATTGCCAGGTACTCTCTACCCACGATAACAATTTCGATAAATGCTAATCTACCTAAGTACCTATCAAAGATATCTTGGTACAGCCAACGATTATAGCTTCAGGCGAAGATCTCGTCGATGTAGCCCCAGTTCATAGCCACTATACCATACGAGGTTGTTATATAAACGTTAATCAACCGCCGTCGGATGTATAAGCAACCAAATATCTGCCGAGGAAATTGAATCGAAGGAGCTTACGTATCAATATTGGGAATGAAACCAACTCCGGAAACGATATCTCGATTCGTCCTGCACTACCAAGTCTGTGATTTTTTGGGAGCATTTGCCAAATTTTCTGGAGATTTCTTTGGTACTATTATTTTTAACGTTAATCCACTTCTCTCTTCTACGTATGTCTGGCAATAGGTTATAGGGAGGTTAAGTTCATGAGTTTGAGTTACGTGTAATCAATTTTTGAGTTCAAGTTCATAAAGTTAAGAATAAATGCTAAAAGTTAACCGAGTCCTATTGATATTGATTCGACAGTTATTAGTAAACTTAAACTGCAACGTTTAATAAAATCTGAATATATTACATTGTCAATTAAATTTGTTTATACATTGTACCACGAAAGTTGATCGTGCTAAAGTGGAATTACACAGACTGCGAAATATCTACAATCGCACACAGGTAAATGATCTTGGCTTTATCATGTAATTGTAAATATAATAATGCTGTATCGTCGATTAACTTAATTGGGTGATATGAATCTAATTTAAATTCTACCTACTCTACAGTCATAACATAACCCTATGCAATGCACGCTACCGTAAAGAACCGCGTTCTACATTTGATGTTCTCTTGTGTCGGAAATTATATTTTTTCATCTCTGCAGCCAATTAAGCTTGGGGCTTAGCGTCATGAATATGAAAGAGGCGCGGCGGCCCCACGCCATACCTTTCACGGGTATCTCGATGGCAGTATCTAAGACCCTTGGATATCGTATATTGTGTCCCTCTAAGCCGGGATCGACCGGTACTTCTAAAATATATAAAGCAAACGAAAATAACCTTTATACTCTTTATGTAAGGACTATTAAATTGGCCTTCACGTTTGAAGAGATTGGTTAAATAAAAGCTTTTCAACCCTCCAATAACTTGTAAGTGGTTTAACGACGTATTAAAATGAAATTAAACACTTTTCTATTTACAAGTTTTGTGTATCATACAATTTAAAATCTACTCCTTTTTTAAGGAATTATTTGGTAAGTTTTTAATACCTGTTTAAAATTTTTTTTATCGTGATGTAGTACGAGTTGTTTATAATCATGAACTAAGACAGTGAAATTAAAATAACTATTCTGAAATGTAATGAATATGCCGTAGGGTAGGGTAGGTCGGAGTAGAGTAGTACCTCCTTCAAAACCAGGTGATGTAGGGGCCACTGATAGATGGCGTTGTTTCAAATCAAATACAAAACAGGCGTGAGATGCGATTACAGCATCTTTTAATCCAACATGTAGTCAAACATGGAAATTTCTCGGCGAAAAGGTGGAGT
The DNA here is from genome assembly GCA_020976665.1 of Heortia vitessoides. Classification (NCBI taxonomy): domain Eukaryota; kingdom Metazoa; phylum Arthropoda; class Insecta; order Lepidoptera; family Crambidae; genus Heortia; species Heortia vitessoides. The sequence continues at coordinate 8,466,801 of JACJUM010000875.1, forward strand.
TTAGCTATTTATTAGATATATAATTTCAAAGTGGTTTTGTTATTAGTAGCGACAGTAGGAAAATACCATAGTTTCAAACAAAAGTAGTAACAAAAGTATCAATTTCACGCGGACAGCAATAATCTCATGATACGATTAGTGATATTATAAAGAATATTTCTTTGCAAAAGACAGTTACAAAGTCATGGCTGTGCAAGCGCCAGCTTTTTTGTCGACGTCTTCACTAGTCAGATTTGCATATAAACGAAGTTATTAGGCGGATAGAATGTAATAGAGAATATAGCTCTTCTTTTACTTAGCTGAAATAGATTTTTCAAAATATGTATTCTCTTTTTATTCAACAAATATTGTGAAATTGTGATATGTTTATGCATTATATACATTTTATGTTAATGATCGCACAGAAACTTTAAGGTATAACTGTAAAGCACCAAAAAATACAGAACCATATTCTCATCTTTGAATTAAAGAACTATAAATGTTGTTCTGGACTTCCTAAAATATTAAACAACATATACATTCATGATATTACTATACATGTAACTTATCGATGGTACTTTTGAATATTTAATTTAAATAGGGCGAGCCCGATGGCGCCAATGTTAGTGATCTTATCTTATGCGTCAAGGGTTCTGTGTTCGATCATCGCCCAGAACAAATATTTTTGTAATGATATTTGTGTTTGTTCTGTGTCTGAGTGGTAAATATATGTTTATAATGATTATATTTGCGAGTCCTCTGTTGCCTAACGTGCGTAACACAAGTGCTTTAAGCAACTTATCTCGGAGTCAGGTCAATGTAAGAGATGTTGTGTAATTGATTTATTATTTATTTAATAGAAAACGACACCTTCAATCAAATCATTATTTAAAGATATGACAACGATATGGAATGAATTTGATTATTAACCGCAGAAATAACGTTGCGTTACATACTCAAGTCATTCTACTCGGCGTAAAATACTCTCATTTACGATCCGTATCACTTAAAAACATCTAATAAGTAGAGGCCCTTGGACCTAAGGACGCCAGCAATAGATCTATGCTATGCAGTTATCAATTTCCTATTCCTACCAGATACAGATCATTTGTTGAGATTACATTAGATTGTAGTGAATATTCCTACTCATCAAGGTATTTACATACATATATAACGCCTGTGTCCCACCGGGGCAGGCAGAGACTATGGATCTCCACTTGTTACGATCTTGGTATATGTCTCTCGCTTCCCTTACTCGCATTAGTCCTTTCATACATGATTGTTCATTCTTCTGACCTGTACCTTCTTTAATACTTCTTCTACCTGGTAAAGATATGTTCGCCTAGGTCGTCTTTTACCAACTCTTCCATTCACTTCCGCTCTATATATGTGTGCAGTCTCTCTACTTTCATCCAACCTTTCTATATGTCTAAACCGTCTCAACGTTTCTTTCTCTATTGTTGTCATAATTTAATCTTTGACACCACATCGATCTTTTACCATACTCTACTTTAATCTATGTCTCAAACTCACACCATACATACTTCGAAGTGCTCTCATTGCAACAGCATTTAGTTATATATCAGTGTTGGAAATAACACACCTCTATAAACAGCTAGTCGTGCCCTTTTTGAAACATTTTGGCTGCCCTTAAAAGCATGTAAGGCATGTTGACACTATTTCCAGCTTTCGTTCTCCGTTCAATATCTTCTTCATATTTTTCATCTCTCGTAAAAACACTTCCCAGATAAACAAACTCTTTCACTTGTCTAACTTTTATGTCATCGATCACAATCTCGCAGTTTGTCAGACTTTCACCATTTTCAATCAGCATTACTTTCAAAGATCTTAGTATTATATTTTATGTAGTTTGGATTTGACAACAATTGTATTTAATTTTAGGTATGTATTACATATTTGGGGTTAAGCAGATAAGCTTTAATTCGGCCGACTGAAAAATTTCGCACAGATTCTGAATGTCCCGGAACATCTCTACTTGAAGCTCCATGTTCGGAACCAATATTTTCATAGCCCGGTCGAACGGAGCTGCTGTGAAATTGCTCCCTTTGAAGTTCCCTTCAATTACAAACGTACTCGTATATGAATCAGTTTTTTTTTCATCATTTTAATTCCGATTCCTACCGTGTGAGTTGGTACACATGTTAGATGTTATACGAGTATGATGTATGGGTGAATAATAGGGAAAATATATGATTTTGAAAATTTTTATTATTTGGTATTTTATGTATGACTACTGCATTTCTTTTTCTGTATGCTTGAAAATTAAAGTATTTTAGAACAGCGATCCTAAATAACATACTTATTTTAAAAACTTAATTAATGGGTAATTGTTATTTATATATATATATATATATATATATATATATATATATATATATAACAATTCATTAATGATATGTAGTACATAATACTCATAATTGCCGATAACGAAGAGACTTTAACTAGCAGACAGTTGATATACAAGTAATAAAAAGCTAAGCCTGGTCTTTTTTTAGAAAGAGGAATAGGGATCCGTGAAATCAATTGATAACATAGACATATTTACTGACATACAACAAAAATTGAATGGAATCCAAAACTTTAAATGCAGATAAAACATTTTTTTTTACTTTTTCGATAACTAAAAAATCTCAACCACCTACAAATTCTTTGCATCTCGCCCACCAAATAAATTGTAAATTAAAAAAAAGTACTTGTGTTTGCCCAAAATTAGAAAATGTTTTAACATATAAATATCTTGGCATAACATTAGATTCCTTATTACCTTTTAACATTAATATTTTAACGCAAAAATTCGGAAATTAACTGCAGTTTTTAGAAATATAAGACAAATTGCTACAAAAAGAAATTTAAAAACATTATACGTAACTCTATGTCAGTCTCTCTTGTAGTACTATTTGGGGGGGGGGGTGCTACTAAAACGAATATGTTACCGCTAGAAAGGGCACAGAGATCTGTGCTCAAAGTTATGTACATTTTACCCTTTAAATACCCTACCTCAAAACTTTATATTCATAGCAAAGTTTCAACAGTGAGACAATTGTACTACCAAGAACTTATTCTCAAACAGCATAAACTATGTAAACCTGAAAATAAACTAAGTCATAGTAGACGAAGGTATGTGGATTTCCAAAATATACATCAGCCATATCGTACACGTCTCGCATAGCGATTTCTAAATTTTACAGGACCATTTATTTATAATAAAATTAACCATGAAATGAATATTCATAACATGAATAAATACACTTGTTAAACAACAGTAAGGGAATGGCTTTTGACATTGGACTACAACAAGACAGAGGAATTGCTAACAATATTATGCTAGACTTAACTATATTTATTGTTACTATTATTGTTTATGTATACTGTATATACACAGTATAGCTTCATATTCTGTGTATTTATGTAATGTGTGCGTAAATAATGTGTTGTATTAACAAACCTTGTATTATTATATTAGACCATATACACACACATTCACACCCACATGCACACTACAGAGCATAGATGCCTATAAAAACAGGCTAGACCCAGTTTAGGTACTTAAGTATCAAAATGTATTTTAGTTTAAGGTTCCTTTGTGGTTGAATAAATTTATTATTTTTATATCAAAATTCGATTCAAAAAGGCAATATTATAATTACATAGAGGTACATCCCATGTGTACCTCTATGTACGTGGTATTCCTTACCAGGACAAGTTTAGGAATAATACATTTTCTCACGTATATAGAATATTTGTCAATTTCAAACAATTTAATTTTCTTCCAGCCGAATCCTTTTCCTAAAAATTTGATTTTACACAGCAATTTTCTGAGCTACCTTCAAATGCAAGTAAATCTTGATCTATAAGAAAACTGACTGTTCTTTTATTGCCTTATACTCGTACTTAGTCAAGTACCTAGCACGTAACAATACAGTTAATGCGGCGTGTCTCGGTAACCGTAATGAATTCGGCTCACCGCCGCGCATTGCCCGTTTAGGAAGTCGTTAGCCCACCTCCCTGCCGTTGTAATGGCGTACGCCTGAAGTATCGCCTTTGCGCCTCGTTTAGCCAGTGCAAACTGCAAATTTGAGGTATTATACGTTTACATTTATTACCATACCTAATATGATATTGTATACAATACATTTCTGTGTGATTTTGTTGTTTTCTTAAATAAATTGACCGCATGACTGCATGAAGAAATATCTATATATAATTTATAACTCCGCATATGAGGTAGATAGAAAAGGTGGTCTGCATTGGTACATATTGGCAATCTCACGTATTTCTAGCGTCAAATGACAGTGTTCGCGTAGCTGTGTTCCGATTTGAAGGGTAAGAAAGGCAGTGAAATTACTAGTTAATGTGACATAATATCTTTAAGTCATAAGCTAGTGATACCCCTGTGATTTTACGTGCGTCTAAGGGCTGCAGTGACGCCTACTATAACGCGGACTTTAAGAGGAGAATTGTAAATGTTTATCGGCCTGGTTTGGGAAAAAGATAAAATATATTTATCGTAGTAAATAACAGTTGTATGTTCGTATTTCCGAAACGAACGTTTCATATACGTGAAGTGATTTTAGAGATTTCCTTTGACATGCAAACAATGTATCCAAATTCACAACCTATTTAAATGAATACAAGATTGCTAGTACATCACTTCTTAGTTTGACCTGAATTTATTTCGCTTTTGTTTTCATATTATTATTGTCTGTCGCAACTTAGCCCGCAATTATTCTTCATATGAGCGCAAGACCACTATTTGAGAGAGAAACCGCACCAGACCTTTTCTAAAATTGTTCAATTTAGTCAACGCTAAATAAAAAACATACATGTGGTATGTTCTTTTAGCCGTGGGGTATCTTTATAGTAGATTAGTGTTTCCCACTGTACTACGTTAGAGGAGGTACCGCAACCGACAACTGGCGGTAAATCCCGAAATAATGTAGCTGAAGTGGAAAAGGACGAGGATGAGCAACAGCATTCCCGTGGCGAAGATATGCTCTGTTGCCATCATGCTTATCCAGCCCGGAAATTGTGGGCAAATTCTTTCTTTTTTAGGCAAGCTTATGTCTAGCAGTGGACGTTCTACTTCTGCTATGACGATATATGTTCTTCGAGGTTTAGGTCTGTATCAACCACTTTACTAACAAAATAACCTCTGAAATACAGATAAAAAAAATTGTGAAGACTTTTTTTACATTGCAATATTCTATGTTAATACCACATAATCATTTCAAAATTTTATTTAGTGAGAGTATATTTTAGAACAGACTAAACGTTTAAATGGGCAAAGTTTATTTAGGTATTGCTTAACCAATAGCCACTTCGTTTGGCCGGTGGCCTTTAAACTTTTGGGTCCCCAGACCTTTTTGGAAACTGTTTAGATCCACTTGGAGCGATGGTGGCACATTATTTAAGCAGTTCTCAAAGTACTGATGACACTGTGGTTACTCTAATATCCACTTTATACAATTACCGTTGAAAATATAGCGTAGTTTGCGAACAACTGGTTGAATTAAGTTTTGTTTTGGTATTTACTAATTTATATTGTAAGTTTCAGATGAACTAGAATTAATGGAGTCATAAGAGATGTACTGATAGTAATCAACGTGCTTTATTAAGCATATCCAGACTAATAATTTAAATTTGAATAAGTATGTCAGTCGATGGAAAACTGGTCTGTATATGTTTTCTCTTCTTATGTAAATAAATCTTGATGAGGCATGATGTTTTTCCTAATGAGCCTTATGCTGGCTTACTTTGACGTCAGATTGAGCTGAACACGTGATTGAAACAAGACGACATTCACTCAAACTCGCCTCTAGGGTATGGACCTAGACTGGAGTAGAGAACTGAAGCCTAGGAGGACTGCAAGCAAAGGAAGGATTGCGCCAGGCCGCACTAGTACAGCCTCCATTGAACTTATCAAAGTGATAAGACAATATAAAGGGACTATTTTTACTCGATATTAATTCAATTCGAAACACGCATTATTGTATTCAATAATATCAAAGTTTATTTCAGTATTCTCCAAGAGTCACAGTATTTAAATATATCAAACCATACAATTTGGATTAGAAAAGTGACGTAGATTGCTTTTCAGTTGATTTCCTAAATCGTTTATTTCAAAACCTTATAAGTCACAAAACAAAAAAATTTCAGAAATCAATAAGAACTGTTTGATACACAAACAAATTATTTTTTTATGTTTGATTTAGGATTTGAGTGGTAAATAATTAAAATACCGTATAACTTATACAGTTTATTTTAAAAATAATGAAAATATCCTAAGAACAGTTCTGACTTATGTTGTTTTAGAAAAAATAGATATTAAAATTAGTGGTATAAAACTTAACCAAAACAATCGTAGTAATCATATTTTTTATTGCTTATGGTTAAAAATCCCTTTTAAAATAATCTTATGAACATTTTATGTCAAGGACATTGTCATGTTTTAATATCTACAATATTTGCAGTTGGCCAGCTGACTTTTTTCCATAATCCAGTTGAGAAACATGTTTTTTTTGTACAAACTTGGCCACCATTTCTTAAATTCTAAAACATTTTCAGTTTTAGATCTATGACTATAAATATTGAGCTGGAGTTTAAAATCAAATCAATGAATTCTCCTGGGATAAAATGCGATCATGCTATCAAAAATTTTTTTATAATTCTAAAATTAAAGTCATTTGTAAAAAAGAATGACCGCGTATGAAAAAATACTGATAAACTATTTCAAATCTTTTAGTTAGACAAAGGAAACATAAATCGCAACAATGTATTATTTTTATATCGGTCAAGAAAAGCCTTCGGAAAAAAGATATAAATACTTAATTTGAACCTATATTGTTTTTTATATAATACATCAACATTGAATAAACCTCTTTTATTTTGACATGGCATTCAATCGTGCATCAAGATAATCGATGTCTTTTCTTGCATATGTTTTTTTTTTCTAGGAAAGCAGAGGGTGTGTTCGTGTTTTCGGCATATTTCAGGCGCAGTCACCAGTCTTATCTCTTCCCTTCATAAAATAAATCACAAAGTCTGGCTTCAGTAGTTCCATATAGGCTAATAAATGCCTTCTTGCAGACTTTAACTTTATCAGTTTGTTTTAAAACATAGAATTGAAAAGCATTTTGCCTCTGTGTCATTGGTCCATTAGTCAACTGCTGGATACAGGCCTCCACAAAAATGGGGGAATTTTGCCCATAATTGCCGGGTAAGCGTGTTGGCAATCGCAGAGCGCAGCTTTTACGACGGGATCATTCTGCCCGTCCCCGCCCTGTGCATTTGAGCTGCATTGTCTCGGATGGATATACCGTCACCTGTCGGTTCTGATACCTTAGTCGCCCAGGTGTCGTAAATGGGGACAAGGGTATCAGATCACGGGAAGTTACTATTCCCTACTAGTTATTAGACTACATACATGTTACTATACTACTCTGCCGATACCTTACGGCAGAGTAGAATAACTTGTGAAAAAATTGAAATATAGTTATACCAATCAAAATATAGCAAATTTAAAGTGTCAACCTCAGTCATAAACTACTACTGCTATCTAAGTGGTGCATGCAAAAACCTCTTAAGTCACTGACTAATGTTGTTTATGCAATGAACGTACTTCACACGGTATAACTAAAAGAGGAATACATTCCAATAACCTTTTTTTTTAACTTAAAGTTGTTTTCACCCAGGATACGCTGCTACCTTTGAAAAACCACTTTCAGCAAAAAAAAGCATGTTGGAAAAAAGTAACTCGAGTGGTTCTTGAAACTACCGATTCAATTGTGTACGGGCTGAATCCAGCGTGATCTTGTGAATTTATTCAAATGGTTTCTCTACCTTGTTGGTAGACGTCTTACGCCGTGTTTGTCGGTACGTGGTTTCCATTGCAAAATCTTATCAGTAGTCGGATAAGCGTGCTAAGTGACCTTCCCACTGCCACTTCAACTTGCAAATTATTAGACTATATCGGTAATTTTGGTTTTTCTCATTCCTGATTTGATTGTACAAAGAGTCTCCGAGCCCTCTTGCCCTCTTCTCCCTCCCTGCACCCCTCCATTGCTCTTTCGGCTATTTTTAGTTGGCTAATTAGGCAGGTAGTAATAGTAACATTTTAAGAACGTCTTATTTACTTAAATGTCTTAATAATTTGGACATATGTAAGTAGCGTTTCTTTGCAATAGAATAATATGATGTACTTTTCATTATGTTAAATCAAGTCTTCTCTGATGTTAATTATTTCAGTCACGGAATAAAGTAAGCTACCACAGAAGAAAATTTATTAGACCCTCAGGTGGTTTTAAGCATCCATTTCTGCAGAATGAGAAAATCTTGTAGTTTATTGATATTCTTAACAAAACAAAGTTCTCTTATATGATAGATTATATTTAATTTTGAAAATAAATGCAATGGCTAGCTGTAGAGCTAAGAAAGTTTGTTACATCTTACGTAATATTTTGAAAAGCATTCTCAAAATAATGAGATTATAGATAGGAGCTTAAAAAAGATCAATCATCGGCATCAATATTTATAATATAATCGTGAAATAGTTGTTTATGATTAAGACATTTTATAGTAAGAACAATTTATACGTTGTAATTGCGTAACCTTATAAAAAAGCCCTTAACCTTGTGAAACCTACGTGTTCCCGTAGAATAAATTTGTTTGTTTCACAAAGGGAATAGATTTATTTTTGTTTTTCTCGTTCAGATTAATTGAAAATTTGAACTAGTTTAAGGAACAGAGGAAAATTTAGAGATTTTTTGAGATAAATAGATAATTATTTATCACCGCATCATGAATTTTTTTATGGACTATTAAGCGTGACTTTTGCAAAAGTAGAAAGAAAATGACAATATTTTTTTTTTGGAAAAAAAATAATTACGCTTCACATTAATCCGAAAGCTTGTATAAAGCTTTATAGGGCAAAAATATGAAATTTTGCATAATAAATCTATACTCGTAGGAACCAAGAAAATTATAAAGAAAGTATAGACAAATTACGAGTTATTAATAGATGCACTCTTTCATGGGGGCCAAAGTTACCACGCAGGTCCTAAGTATCTAGTAGTAGTAATCTGTTAAACGGATGTTTATTGCGACAGATACATCAACACGGTTTTCAGTAATGTTTAATCAGGGAAGTTATTAAATTATGTTATGTGTAGATTTCCTGAAATATGAAGGTCATTTGCTGGATGAAATAGTAAAAATCGTGCTGTATGTAGCCAACACTGTCACGTAGGCATTTTTGTTTAAATAAAAATATAAATGACAAATCTTAAGCACTTTGGCAGAGGTCAACAGGGATTGAATTCAGCAGACTACAGTTCAATTCCTCGCGAGGGCAATATTTGTGCCAGGGAAGGGTTGATAAATGCTTGCGCGTCGCTCTGTACCCCCGGGCCCCACTGGGTCACCTTTCTTTCGGGGTAGACACGCGCGACCTCTGCAGGCGACTGTATTTATCTACGGTCAAACCGAGTTACGAAGTTTCACCTTTTGGGGGTACGTATTGTCGCGGCGTAACACATGGCTTTAGGATTATACTTTGTCAAAGTAGTTCTGAAGAGGATTGTTTCAAAGTTGGTGTAGTTTTGTAATAAAAACAAACTATTTGAAATTAGTTTTCACCTCCAACTTGGCCCGTGCGGAGTTTACTTAACTTCTATATTCCTGCGGTACATTTTGTCAACAAGTGACAATAAATATAAAAACTGTTGTGACTTTTGTTGTGCTAATAAACCCCTATATATTATGCCATTACATATGGAATTAACGTTTTGTCATGCTGACAAATTAAAGTGTGATTTGAAATGTCTCCTCTTTGGTTAAGAATTCCAAATTCAAAGTTGTAAATTTATTAAGCTCGTACATTTGAGTTTTTAAAACGGTCATTCATTTGTTTGTCGCATTGTATTTTTCTTGGCGTCACTTATTATTTGGTTAAATATTGGTTTATTTACGAGGACGAGTTCTACCGTAGCACCGGTACTGCGGAAATAGCTTAAAGTATTTATATATATAGTATATGATATGTACGCTGATTGCTGTGGATGGCCGGAGACCAAAGTAAAAAATGAAGAATTACAAAGCACTTCAGAGATAGCTGCTTCAGGGTAGATGACAAAACTGTATCCATTTTGAGCAAATCGGGAAGTAAAAAGAACTTGTAGGATGGGTACCTCATGAATTGAGTGAATAGAACTTGAAAACACAGGTCAACTGCTGTTACTTTGCTCAAACGACACAGTAATGAAGAGATTTCAATTAGAATCATTACTTGTGATGAAAAGTGAATAAAGTATAATAATCGGAAGCGCTCGTCGCAATGATTGAACTCTGCAGATCCAGCCAAATCCTGGCCTAAACGAATATTCACACAGAAAAAGTGGCTTGTGAGTAGCGCCGGTGTCGTTCACTACCGAATTTAAAAATCTGGCCACACTATTACGGCAGATATATATTGTCAGCAACCGCAAACTATGAAGGAAGAACTAGCTGCTAAGTTTTTCCCCAATATCTAAAAAGTACAAATACCAGCCAGTTACAACTCCGTTATACTTATGTATAGATACGAGAAATATCGTTATCATAAAATATCGTATTATGTTGTTTGTGCGGGATAAACTAATGCACAGATAATAAAAAATATTTCTTTGCTTTTATGTGTACAATTTGATTGAACTTGTGAGATGGGATAATTAAAATTTAAATTTATAGATGTAATATTATTTTTATGAACAATTTGTAATTAAGACTTTATTGTTTGTCGGGTTAGCTAGTTTCTTTCATAAAGTGTGAAGACTTCAAATTCTGATAATGAATTAAACTATTTGTTCTAATAATTTTGTTATTATTATCTACCGCCATAACACGGTACTTAACTAACAAAAATATCATAAATGCACAAATTTTAGATTTGAATATGAACACAAAACCGAGTGCCATAGGCTACAATTTGTTCTGTTATATATAAGGTTCCTATAGAGTAAGTAGAACAGTCAGACAGACATGTAGGGCTTCACAATGAATGCATAGTCTATTGATTTAAAAGTATGTGTCATTTTATGTCAGTGGTGCTTGCTAAGGCACTAATTGGCATAGATCCACCCACGTTCCCACTATTGCAACTGCTGTGTTGATAGAATCAATAGCAGCCTACGCATATATTCGATAAGAAACCCATAGACAAAAAAGCAAAATTCGTTATTTAAAACACGTCTTTAATGTAATTTCCTGCTGCAGTGGGAGACATTTAGTAGATACTGTTAGTAAAAATCGTACGTAAATAAAGAAAATGTTATCAGTGGCGTAGAAATTTTACCACTCCCCTTTTATTTGTACCATAATGGTGGCATACGGTCTTTTTGGAGTAAAAGTCTATATATGTATATATTAAAGAAGAAGCTGACTGACAGACATATCAACGCAGGGTTTAAACTATAAGGATTAGAAACATGAAGTTTTGTACAAAGGATTCTTTTATAATGCATTAGGTATTTTTAAAAATTCACCCCCTAAAGGGGTAAAAAACCAGTGCAATGTTAGCATGAAATTTAGCTAGTTTTGAAGATATTCAAATAGAATTCAGTATAATTTTTTTTATTAATAGTCATGATATACTTGTCAAATATTTTTTCAAAAATCATCCCTTAAGGGGGTAAAAGGGGTGTGCAAAGATAATATGAAAGTTCTACAACTTAACGCAGATAAAACCACTGAGCACGACTTGTTTACGATGTATTTGGATTGGCTTAATCAACAGAACTTAATTAGAAAGTCACTGCAAAATTCCTTGACAAATTTGCCATTATAATTAATAGTGTCCTCGAAATTATTAGCCATTAAGATAATTATATGCACTAGCACATAAACGCTTGCGTCAAACCAATTATAACGTTATAATGTAAACTAGACCATAAGGACGAAGACCAACAATCCCCGGTTGAAGTGCCTAATCCATTCAATTAGTTGGGATTAATCGATTATCCCGTTTGAACCCTTAGTTGATAGTTAACTTAGCTAACGTTAGCGTTTACTTTTGAGTGTTTACTCATCAATCCTCAATGCATTAGTATGTAAGTTTGCTGCAAACAGTTCTTATCTCGCTAGAAAATATATACGAGTATAATATACATAATATTTATATATTTATATATAATATTTATATATAATAAAAATATAGCTGGAGTCTAGAAATAGATGAAGCAGTGAAGTCAAGTTAACATTTATAGTTGAGATGTATTTTATCATAGACACTTTCGTTTACATATTTCCGATAATTTATATCTTTTTACAGTAAGGACTAAGTAATTCTAAAAATAATATTGTTATAACTTTAGAAATATATATGTTTTTAACTTTTATTTAAACATCACATAACGAAGAAACTTATGGAGCCACGACGTATGATAAAGATATACAAAGCAAAAAGGTTTTACGCATTCTCCTAAAACGTATTGAGATAAATGGTGAATGGCGTCACACACCATACAGTATTAAAGAAAATAAATGAAGAAAAGTTGCGTGAGAGGTATAATTCTTTATCATAATTTGAGGAAAATATATATGTTTTTTACCAAACCTTTTTTTAAATAGGCGCCAAAACTTTAGTTATATTTTTATTTTATAATTACTCTGTTCATTTTTTTAATGAAAAAATAAGTAATAATATTATTTATTTTGACTGACTTTACAATGCCCTTGTTTTTGGAAGATTTCATGTATTTTCAAGTATTTAAATTTAGTAGAAAAAGTTAGAAAAATATTATAATTATTTTATTAATGAAATGAAAAAATAATAGGGTACAACAAACTTATGAATTTATCAATATTGAATGTATGATTGCAATAGTATTTCTGACAGATTATTAAGTCACCGCGTAAGTAGCAAGCAGTTGACAATAAAATTCAAAATTAACTTGAAAAACGTGAAAATTAGACCTCATTAGCGAACTCTATGGAAGACGTCGGCTTCTTTGGATAGTCCACACAGGCAGTCGCTAGTAGAAAGCTAGTAGATCCTGTATTGTCCCGTATAACATGTCTATTGAGATTGTTTTCCAATATAGTATGCTCGACTCAACCTGACTTAAAATCATGCCATGATAACAAGTTATCAGAGTCACGATTAAAATCTCCGCTCACGTGTATTTATCCAAAACTCAACAGGGTTGACTCACGGTCTCCTGCCAATATCCGAAGGGACCCCGATCGCGTAAGGCTCCCGGTTTCCCCTCACTGGCGGCACATTGAATTACACCAAAATCCGATACAACACGCTCCACTTGATTCGACAAACTCGTGTTTACCTGCGATAGGAAACGAAAATCTAACCAACTGTTAACGATTTCATTGTTCACGGACTTAGAAAGTTTCATATTTGTTGGTGCCGTGCGAGGGTTTCTCTGTTTTTTCTTATGGTATAACTCTTTTTTGTTGATTCTTAATATTAGACCTTTGTGCCGTAGTATGTTAAATCTTCCGTGATATTAATGCCGAATTGGTTTTCCGTTTATGTTAAGTACTTGTTCAATCGTTTGAAAAATAATACTGTCATAAATAAATTTGCTCCAAAGTGCATTAAACTGTAGTCAGAAGTGATACTAGCAGAAAGAGCATGGGTCAAGCATCCCTTTGATGGGCAAAGTAAAGTAAGAGAAAGTGTGTTCCTTATTGCATCGTCATTTATGCCATATACACAAATATATGCAAAGTTTAAATCATGAATCAATTATAAATAAACGTATAAGTTAAAAAATACAAGTCAATAGCAGAATTTTCAGATCACGCTTACTTATAATTTTTTATGTATAATAGTTTTTATGTATAATAAGTTTCTTAATTAAATCTGTGTTCTATGGTCACATACAAAACACGTCGTACGTCGTGCTAGCTTATGTACATAAAAGCTTCAGTTAGACTTACGAGTAAGTAGACACGTTTCACGTAATTTTTCATTTGGTTTCTTAAGTGTTATGTATACTTGTGGTGAATGTTTAATTTGTAATAACTGTCGAGGCGTTAAATTTCCTTGGTTACTTTTTCGCTAGAAACGCGATATTAAGCAACAAATTTGAGTCCAGACCGCAGCGTTGTAAACGCCAGCCGATCCGAGTGCTTCCCCGCAAATTGCTAATTTGAATTAACGCAAAACGTTTTACGCTCTCAAAAGACGATAACTCATTTAACTTTCATAATGTCAGACGCCGGAGCAAAAACGTTTAGAGATCTAAGATGGTTTCAAAGAGATTTCACGTGATGGCTTGTAATTGATATCAATTAGGTTGCGCCCGCGGCGCGTTGTAGGCCGTTCGCTATAGATAGGCGGAATGGGGCGATCGCAGCATCTAAACAGTATCTCGAATAAAAACATTTAATTGGGCCGATTTGCAATGCTTTCTTTTGATGCATATATAATAAATGAAGTATCGGCAATGCCATGAGGTACCGGTAGAGTAAAATACCAGAACCGACAGATGGCAGTATATCATTCCGAGACAATGCAGCTCAAATGCACAGGGCGGGGATGGGCAGCAGCATCCCCGTCGCAAAAGCTGCGCTCTGGGATTGCCAACACGTTTGCCCAGCGCGGCAATTATGGACATAATTCCCCCTTTCTTGGGGAGGCCTATGTTCAGCATAGGACTTTCAGTGGCTGGTATAATGATGATTATGATAAGCAATGTATTAAAGTATATTTTTAAATAATTATGACAAAGTGATTTAGTTGAGTTTATATTCGTGTCTTTTTTATAAACCAAGTCTGTACTGGCTTGTTCTTTTTGAATTATGTATTTATATTATCCTACTTTACAAGAGGTAGACCTCATTTAAGGGACTGTATTGCTGCCTCGCTCTTGCCTATTTCTACCGCCAAACAACAGCGTTTGCATTGTTGAGTTCCGGTTTAAAGGTGAAACACGCAGTAAATTACTCGGTAATCTTCAATCCAAGACAACAATGCTAGTGATAATCCGATCATTTATAGGTTGCGGTGCCGCTTACTATAATGCGGACCTTATGCTTGTTTGTCAAAATTTAGTAGTATAAAGTGAAATTGTTTCTGTGCTCAAATAACAATACAATTATTAGTAGTTTTAAAACGCGGCTATTTGATTTTTTCAGTTACCGTTGACCGTTCACAAAATATATTATGTCAAAGTTAAAAAGGTAGTTTTAATATGAGTAGTGAACGCGTAAGCGTCAGAAAATTTTCTGATCACCATGTAAAATCATCATCATCTGATCCCGCCATCATCATCTGATGATGATGTCTATCAGCCACAAGACGTCCACTGCTGGTCACAGGTCTCTTCAAGTGATTTCCAATAGGTGGTCTGCGTCCAGCGCGATCCTGCGGTTTTAGTCAGATCACCTTATGAGTGGACGCCCTACGCTGCGTTTCCCAGTACATGGTCTGCATTCCCACTACCACTTCGATTTGCTAATCCACCGAGCTCTGTCGGTTCCATTGGTAATTTTACGGATCTTCTCATTCCTGATTCGGTCGCGTCCAAGCATTGCACTCTCCATAGCTTGTTGGTTAATTTTAAGTTTGCTTATAAGACGAACAGTAAGAGACCAACTTACCCTGCCGTAAGTCGTCGCAAGAGACATACACTCATTAAAAACTTTTTACTTGACACACTGAGATATGTCAAACGCGAAGATTTTTTGCAGTTTATTTTTCATCCTTCAATTGCATACATATTTTTAATATTATTAATAATTTTATCACTTGCTTATAGGGCTAATAGTAAGAAAACATCTTTCGCTGCCATAAGCCATCGCTCGTAACATATATTGATTGAAGACTTCAGACTTCAGACACTGAGGTATGTCGAACGAGAAGATGTTTTGCAGTTTCTTTTTTTATCCTTTAAGTGCATATATATTGTTTATATTTATTAATGATTTTATTACTATACACATATTTTCTATTTATGATTTTATGCAAAATTATGTAACATTATGTTAGATGGAAGAAATGTAGTTTTTTTTTTAAATTTTTCAGTGTAAAAGTCAGCTCTTGACGCTTTTAATAATCAATAGTATTTAATAGTAGCTAATTATATATAAAGTCAATATAGCTAATAATCTAAAAGATTTAAAAAGTTTTTGTGCATTATTTACTTAATGGAAATTGTACAGACTCGAGGTACTGCAATTCCATGTGCCTATTTTGCCAAGAAATACCCCCGGAAAACTCGTCTCTTTCTCTCTTGAAGATCGCCCCGCTGATAAATTGTTTTTGGCGAAGTTCGTTAATTCTTCAGAGGGGCTATTATGGTGTGTAAATAGGAAATTTGTGGGGCATCTCGATACCATTTAGGGGTAGATTAGCCTTTTAGATAATGTTCCGCTCCGCGCATGTCCTTAACATTCTAATTTTATGCCTGTGAGTATGTATGATGGCAAGTATTACACGGTCGGTTAAATTTAATAGGAGCCTTTATTATTTATCTACTGATGTATTTAACTTTGATCAGATTATTTCCTATACAATAAGACGGGAGAAGAAAAGAAAATGATTGTATTCACAATACCTAATCGATAAGAAATAGTACAGTATTATATAGACATATAGTAAATAAACAGAAAACGTAAAATCTATTCCATATATTGTTTGTTGGTCTTATCTGTATGATGAAGCACATAAAATAAATAAGATCTTTTCGCTTAACAGCTGAGAACAAAAAATATTATTATTGTATCTAATGTTTTATTTGAATTTCTGTAAATATTATTATTTTTTCTTTTATTTTGTATGCGCTTCGACTTGGTTATGTACGTTAGGTGGAGGACGCTGACAGCTGTATCGCAGTTAATACTACTGCAACTGTTAACGTATACCTCTTTTTAGCTGAAAGTTTTTATGTGTAACATATGATTTTGGAAATAAAATGTAATGTTGATTTCGAATAAATATATTATTATTATTTAGTAGAATAGTAATAGACTTACAAAAGGCCTGTGTTGATTATTGAATTGTGGCGTATTTTGTCCAGAGTTGCGTAAGTTCTCGCGATCCTAACGACTTTGTTGGGTTATTATGCGAAGAGAATCTCACTTCTGATGCTAACCACCTACCCAGCGATAGGACGTAATCCTGTTAATGACAAACGTTTGACAAAGTGGTCGAAACGTTTGTCATCCCCTGAGAGTCATACTTTAGAGAATCACGATTATTGTAGCGTCGGTGAATTCAGAAGAAGGTGCTTTTTATATGTTGTTGATCATATAATCATCATAACATGATTGTGGTGAAATATAAAACATGAAAATGAAGTTATAATACTAAGCATTACTTAAGAAATTAAGTAATGTGCCGTGAGGTACCGTAGGGCAGAGTAGAATAGTTCCTTCCCCTATACCAAGTGTCCTAAAAGGCGATTATGCTACCAAAATCGACAGATAGCGGTATATCCTTCCGAACAATGCAGGTCAAATGCATAGGGCGAGGATGGGCAGCAGCATCCCCGTCACAAAAGCTGCATTCTGCAGTTGACAACACGTTCAGCGCGGCATTTATGGGCAAATTCCCCCTTTCTTTGGAAGGCCTATGTCCAGGAGTGAACTTTCAATGGCTGGTATGATAATGATGATAAATTGGAAAGAGAAAAGTAAGTGTAGAATTAGTTTAGGAAACGATAGGGTTGAACAAGGAAATGTGTTTGTATACTTACTTCAGTTGCATGTTTATTTAAGATAGGGCACTAAGATGTAGAAACGTTCAACGTACTGTAATAAAAAGTCAGAGTAAATAGGCAGAGGCTAGAATTTTTCATTTTTGTACACGACAGTTCCGGTTTTTTAATTATGGCATAGTTAGTACCTACCGAAAAATATGACACTAAGATTACTGACTGCGGTTGAATTGAAATTACATTAGGTTTTTCAGAGAGAAGTTGATTGGACATGATAGATTTGTGCAAGATGATGCTTTCACGAAGATTGAAAGAAAAACATTTTGGTGATTTTGATACCTATCTTTTCAAAACCATCAAAAAGGTTTTTTGGAGTGGATAGGACTTAGTATTAATAAAAGGTCAAGGTCGAGGATTCGTTTGGTAAAGGTGTGCCGTAATGGACATGGGTTGACCATATTTAAAAAAAACATGATATGGGAATAAGGGACTTCACTTCCTTTGATTATTTTTATATATACTTATATCACCATTGAAAAGAATGGCTCTAGCTTATAATAAAAAATACTAATAAATAATGAATCCACGCCAGATCTCATACATTGACCTGATTATGAAATACGTTGTTTAAAATACTTGTGTTACGGATTTTAGACAACAGATGAATCACATAATTATATAATACTTAAATATATCTATTACGTAGACAGACTAAACACATATGCTCATCATAAAAGTAATTGCGAAAAGTGGGGATCACGTGGGGATCAAGTGGGGAAATGGGTGGGGAGTTTCGATAATAAAAAAAACAGTTTTTGAACTTTATGAAAGTTTAGATAAGTTATGAAAAGATTATGGCGAGAGAAGTTAGAAGTATTAGATCTTGTTTTTAATGCACCGTTAACATTTAAATATAAGCATACGTGGTTTCTATGTTTCTGAACGCGGTGATATATAAAAATATATATCTAATGATTCCCTCACTCCCCGCACAGGGAGGTGATAGACAGCAGCATCCCCATCGCGAAAGCTGCGCACTGCGATTGCCAACACGCTTACACAGCGTGGCAATTATGGGCTTAAAAATATCTGTTTATTCATTTCAGAGGTTATCCAAACGTTCATACAAGTGAACACAATATTATTTTTTACCTTTCTTAGAAGTCTTAAAATAAATAATGCTTATAAGTGAACTATTTAGACTTACACTTTTAGGAGGTCTACCATACTTGAACAATTTAAATAATATTATTTTATTTTATTGACAGATTTAGTATAACGATAAAGTATTTTCTGTTGTGCATTTTAAATATATGCGATGCTGGAGGGGGAGTGACGATGAAATTCAGAGTGTGCTCGACAGTCCAGCCTCCATACAAAGTGGTTCCGGAGATTTTCCGCCGACTTTCGAGTGCAAGGCACGATCCGTGTAAAATGTTTTTCACGTAATTCGGAAATAGAAATTTTGGCATTGTACAGACGTATCAAATAGCTTTCACGGCTGTTCAATTTCTTCCACGTTGCCTTCGGATTTTTTGTAATAACTTGGTTTTATATTAATTTCATGTAGTTATCATATATTATCCTCTATATTTTACCAGGAATTCTTTTTTTTATCGTTTTCTATCGTACTCGGTGACAAGCTCGAGCATGACAAGCGATATGTTTCATGAACTTATTTTAATTTATATGTTTAATATTCTTATTCTTCGGCCATGAGGTACTGGCAGAATAGAATAGTACCTCCCCCTGTACCAGGTGTTGCAAGAGGTGATTAAGGTACCAAAACCGACAGATGGCGGTATATCCACCCGAAACAATACAGCTCAAATCCTCAGGGCGGGGGTGGGTAGCAGCATCCCTGCACAAAACCTGCGCTCTGCGATTGCCAACTCGCTTGCCTTGCACGGCAATGATGGGAAAAATTCCCCCTTCATTAGGGAGGCTTATGTCTAGCAGTGGACTTCCAATGGATTGTATGATGATATTATAAATTAAGTGGTGACCTGACTTCAATACAAGTTCCTGCAAGCTAATGTGTTACAGATATCATATGACTGATTTAAAAAATACAGTATTTAAATACATATTTAAAACCTAGGCACAGAACAAACACAAATGTTATCACATTAATGTTTGTACTGGAAAAGTCAATCCAGTACTGGAGATCGAATGTTGTTGATCGTAAGTTGCAATGTGTTATTGTTATTTATCCTAAATACAACGAAAACTCAACAAATGTCACGACTAAGGATTATTATGACAAATTTTATAATAAATAATGTTATGAGAGACGCAACAATAGGCGAAATCTAATATATATATATATATATATATATATATATATATATATTCGAGGCGCTAGGTCTGTTTCTTATTTTGTGGATATTTACTTTTTAACCTCACTGGTTCTTATTTTATCCTATATACCAAGGTGAACTAGCCTCGTAGTTTGTTAAGCGATGTAACAAACGCGTCTTATAAACGGTCCTCTTGAATATGGGGGCAGTTAAGGAGTTTTAACGATGGAGGCTTAAGAGTGCGGTCCGCTTCCGCGGAACTAGCAGATTTCGCTAACGTCCTCTTAACGTTTTATGGACTAATATTTTGGGGTTACTCCCCAAGCACCGTAAATCGTACCGGGCCCTGGAAGATATTTTATACCTACACATAATTCACGGGCATTATCTTCATTTATTAGTCTAGCTTAAAAATGGAGAGCAGTTGACTATGAAATTTTTTTAAGGCATAAAAAATTATTATAATTTTAAATTAAAAAAACGGTAATGCGTTTCGCTATAGCTGCAGTTATCCTACAGTAAGTTTTTGTTTTACCGTCTTATTATTTTTTTTATTGCACCAGGTCGCACACAGACCGTGTGATAGCAATTGTCTATATACTTGTAATATTACAAGGATATCACTAGTGCGTTACCAATCTTATGACTTGAAAATATTATATCATTTTATCAAGTAATTGAATTGCCTCCCTCGCACTTGAAACCGGAAAACAGCACACATGCGAACACTGCGATTTGGCGGTAGAAATAATAGTTAGTTGGAAGGAAACTGGAAAATTCTTATATTTGCATTATAACAAAACTAGCTGTTATCCGCAACTTTGCCTGCGTGAATGTCAGTATGACAAAAACAGTATTACTGTCCTTCCCTGCGAAAGCTTACCCGCCGGCCAACATAGTTTCACCTTCCCTTATACGTCATAATCGATTTTGCTGCCGAGTAACTTTAAAATAAGATATTTCCTAGGATGGTGTCAAAATCAAGATATGTCAAAGGCAATTTTATTTATAATAAAGTAATAGTAGGTAGTATTACTTTATTATAAATAATAACATTGTAATTTGTAACATATTTATGTACAATAATTGTAACATATGTAATTATTAACATATTTATTTAGATAAGGGTTAAAATCTTGTTGACAAAACTTCTTTAATATTGAACTAATTTTGGTTAAATTTCAATACCATAAAAAAGGGAAGTCAATCTTGAAAGATTTGCTCTTATGGCTAGCAGCTTTATAATATTAGTTAAAAGTATGCTGCTGTTTCATATTTATTAAAAGAAAGAGAAACATATTTATTACAAGAAAATACTATGCGATGTATTTTTTTTAACTATGTTGGACTTACTTTGCTTATTGAACATTATATGAACAACATATTTATGTAACACTAAGATGCTGTTTGTTTTTTCTAAGGTATTTGCCTGACAGGATCGGAAAAAGGCGGGTTCTTTGGGTATTAGGTAGGTTTGGTTTAGGTCTCTTAGGTAGGTTGGGATTGAGCAAAAGGGGGAATTATGCCTAGCCCGCTGGGCCAGCGTGATCGCAATCGTAGCGAGAAGTTTCGCGATGATAATACTGCTAACTATCTCCGTCCTGTTGCCTGGTATGGTACAGAGGGAGGGATTATTCTACTCAGTCGGCAACCCTCGAAAAATGTTTCACTCTGTCCTATACGTCTAAGTATTTACACATAATATAGATTTATTATTGTATACAGAAGCAATACCACTAGAATGGAATGAATTAATTGAAAAGAAGCTGATAGTAAGTTTAGTAGAGCCTCTATTTTCCGAGCTTGCGAGCTTGCGGGTTGTGGGGGTGGGGATGGACACCTATCAAATATGATAATTTGTGTTTGGTCTGTGTGTCTTGTGTTTAAGTTGTAAGTAGTAGATTTACAAAAGTTTGTTAACTTTTCATACAAACCAGTTGAAAGGACTACGAAAATACTTATATAGTTTATACATCAGAATAACACATGAAAATGTATGCAGCCAGGTAAAGGCGCGTATGGCTGCTAGTGAAATATCACTATAAGCGAAAATGAATGTTAAAGTTTTCATTGCCAGCCGGCTGTACAGCGGTAAGTTTTAACTGCCTTCGTAAATGTCAGTTAAAAGTTATCTGCAACTAACAGCGCCGCAGAGTGTTTTGAATCGGGCACATTATTGCATATAGTGTATTCAATGAATACCTATTAATAATAACAACCAGGTTCTCTCTATCTAAACCTTACTTAAATCGATTCGATATAGGTAAAATAAAGGCTTAATGTCACTTAGTTTGCTTTATGCGCATTCTCACGAGTTCAGTTCCCGTTTAAGTTCCGTAAAAGTATTTTAAGTAGACATTTATTACGTTGAATGGGATCTAATAATACCAGGTTAGTTTGTGACCGAAGAGAACGGTCTATAAACGTGCTGTCACTATGCTATTAGGCTCGGCTACTAAAATGGCAGCGTAAACAGATTTCTTCTACATAGCATGTTAAACATACTAATTACAAAAACTAGAATGAAATTGTATAAACAATAAAAATATAAAATGAGCCTTTGTCTTTGGTACTCTGAAAATATAGTTTTAGCATACTGTCGAAAATATTAATAACGCTTCTCGTGACTCTACCATAATTATTCCTTAAAAAATATGATCTGCTTGGAGACCCTTCGTCTATCATTGTAAGTACGCACGCTTGAAAATAAACTTATGTAAACAATTAGGTACACAAAAACCTATGAAATTTAGATTATTAAAATTTTATTTTTATTATACATACATCAAGCCTATGTCCCGTTGGGGAAGGCAGAGACTATATATCTTCATTTGCTACAATCTTGGCATACACGCTCATTTATTCTTGGTACTTCTGACCTGTCCCTTTTTCAATACCTCTGCTATCTTCCATTCACTTCCGCTCTATAAATTTATATATTTAATTCTTTTCATGATTTATAAAATACAAATAGTTATATATATAAAAGAATCAGAAGAAAAAAATTAGTTAATAATACATTAACTTTTCAAAATGTGTCTACAAACGTGAACATTTTATATTATAATATGGTGAAGATATCAATAACCTGGCTAAACTCGAATATTAAATTAAAAGCGCTTTGTGTGCGAGGGAGATGGAGAGACTGAACTATCTGATCGCGAAAGAATAAATGTAATGGCGATACAGATAATGTTATGTATTCGTGTAATAAGATTGTATCAAAAAGGTTTCAATATATATTATTACCGACATCATGATTAATATAAATATAGTGACTATATTTATTACTAGCGGCCCGTCCCGGCTTTGCACGGGTAGACATAATAAGTACAGATATTTAAGTTAAAAGTATGCTAATTAAAACGACCATGAATCACTAAATTAGAAAAGAAAATTATGCTTATCTTAAAGCCTCCCTGTACACTACGTTGGCTGTGATATTTGTAGGTGGCAACAAAACGTATTGATTTTTAGGAGATCCTACTCGAGAAAGTGCCACATACAATTGCTCTCGTCGAGTACAAATCTAGTGTAGATTATGATAATAAATATGGTGTTATAACAGTTTAATAATAAATGTTAATATTATAAATGCAACGTTTCAGTGGAAATAATTTATTTATTTACTACTGAGCGTCGCGTTTCGTGAAATAATTTCAAATCTAGTAATTTAAATATATCATTTTAATTACTACACAAAGTAATTTAGTCTGCTCTCGTAGAATATCTAGCGTATTTAATTGTATTAGGTTCTGCGTAAAATTGTAATACAAGAAAATCCTAATTCAAACAAAACTTTCAGCGTTCAGTTGCCATATGCAAATTGCCATTGCCGTATGTAAGTGTATATAACTTACGCTTTAAAATTGACAAGTGAATTTCTCGCCTTGATATATAATTTGCAGTTAACAAAGTAAAGTGATATTTCTAGAGCAAGTTCCATTAAATTGATTGAAGCGACGCTGCGACGGAGCCCTATTGAGCTACAAGTCAATCACTTAATTTACTGGCACTTTGCTCGGCTGTACTTGATGTAGCGGACTCACTTAAACCTTATGGATATAAATAAATAAAACACTCATATCTATATTTATGCGCACTAATATATTAGTTTATTTTATTTTTTGTTTGTAATAAAGAGAACATTCAATCAACAGAGATAAAGTAATCTCACAAACTTTTACTTTTACGTGATTAATTTATGTGTTGTTAATCCTTTTTTAGTTTTTAGTTAGTTTTGTGAAAAATCATTTTTATTCATGTTTATCCAGAAATATGTAAAATCAAAATATGTTGTCTTATGTGTTTGTGATGATTGCCTGTTGGTGATCATGCATTTAAGTCTATACCGTAGCTTGCTGAAACTAAGTGTGAATTAAGATGTTAAATTCTTTTTTAAAATAAATCGATAAAGAAAGTAAAAATACTATGGTTTTTTGGATGAATGTCACATACAACCGGTCTAATTGGGTATTCAGTGGGGAGCTCAAGGGGCGGATGTAACACGGCTAATATAATGATGATCATAATACATTTTTTTTTTATAAATTGCAAAGGCTTAAGTGCTGTCGCTGATAGAGTTTCCATCAACCCGACCAAGGTGACATGGGCCCTCAACACATTCAGTTTGTAGAATTTTTTCGGGTATCTAGTCATCAGCTTGCAGTCAATTTAGTTTTATGACGTGTTTAGTGAAGTCAGGACATTTCAAAGGTAGCCTTTTTGCTCTATGATTTTAGAATCGTGCCTCTACACTGTTTCGGATGGATATACCTCTATCTGCCGGTTCTGGTATCTCGGTCGACAATTACCATATTTGGTACAGAGGGAGTTACTATTCTGCTCTGTTGGTACTCCACGGCTCCAAGCTGTTATTTAAGTATTACAAACATATATTTCAACTTTGTTAATAAATAGATGTAGATAAAATTTTCTTTGCAAATTCTCTGCACCTCAAAACATAACACGATGATAATTAGATCTTCAGATAGAACTTGGCAAGCGTTTGGAGCGCAAATAACGTTATATTATATTGTTATTTAGACGTTAGTGTCATCACAAGGATATCATTAGCATGTCGCGAGCCCTGTGAATTGAAGATACTACCTAGTAATTTGACTGCCTCTCTCACCGTTCGAAGCAGAACACAACAATGCGAACACTGTTATTTGGCGGTTTGAATAGATGAAAGTGAGGTACCAAGGACCAAAGACGACCTTTGTAAGAGGTCTACCTCATGTCAATAACAAAGCTGCGAGAACTATTTCTATAAACTATGTAGTTATTAATTAAAATTCAACGAGCTTTGCATAGTTGAGAATTTGAGATATCTCAAACCATTTACATATATATTTATATTTACAGTCTGGACTTTATGAAATTTATTATTGGCTCGGTGCTTTCATGTTGTTGCGTTGTTGCTTGTGTAACGATATTATACTGGCAACACTGCTAGTTATTCTATAGTGGTTAAAAACGGGTGACAGTTGACATTTTGGATCGAAACGTCTTTGTGTCAGTATAGTGTGATGCATAATTATTATGATATCGATACATTATAAACGTTTGTTTCAGACTTAATTTCTTGTTTGAAGACTACCTTATTACTTCAAGATGTTGCTATAATACTTGTTTCGGTTTTGTAATCATAAATGTTACCCATAATTTATATAAAATAATAATTTAATTAAATATAAAATTTTTGATTGGATATTTTTTTTAAATAAATTGATAATAAATTTAAACAACATCCTATATTTTGACCTGACCTCCAAGATAAGTCACTTTAGAACAGTGAAATCCCAAATATTATACAAAAATATATGTATTTAATACCCAGAACTCAAACTCACCCAGGTCAAAATATTTGACCTGGGTAGGGATCGAACTAATTCACTACCATTTGCGCCATTAAGCCCATCAGAAATATGTCAATACAATATTTTTTTTATAATTCCATTATTATAATTCTAAAAATATCGCTATTGACCACTAAGTAGAATTGTAATGTCCTATTTATTTGAAGTCTCTTCTGTTTATCATTAAATTGGTCTATTAATTTAAAGTGGGTCATTATGCCTGCTATAAATCAAGTTAATAAGCGATTTATATTACTCTTTATAACTTTAGTATTAATTATATCTGGTAAATATTAGTTTCCTCTCCGGGGACATTGAATTGACGTCAAAATAGGTCAGTATTAAGAAGTTATTCTACGTGATTCTTCTAACGAAGTTGTCCGCAGCTACTTTAAAATATAATATTGTTCTCCTTTGAAATCTCTTGTTATATTTCACAACTTGGACAAGATATTTAGGGCAAGGTAGGTGTGTATTGGTATATTTATTTCGATTCATTCCCTTTGTCATTGAATGGTATAATTAAAGTGACCTAATGAAATTGTTGCGTAAGCGCTACGTATATACGCTATTTAAAAACTGATCAATGAAATGAAACTCTAACTCTTACTATTGACTAAGATTTTATAAAAAGAATATCAATAACCAACTTTCCCGCCAAAATATTTTAATGCTGTTGCCTATTGTTGATGTCAATTCTGATAGGGATGTCATCTAAAAGAATAACAAATTTTGTTGCACAAACGGAAATATATTATTTTCAAAAAATACTTCTCTGACCTATATAGAACGCTTTGGACTTTGAACTACTTACAAAATCTTATTAGAACAATCCAATTTCAAACGTAACTGATTTATTCTTTGATTATACAGGCGTGACCGTCGTCTAATTGAACTGAAGTAAAGTAACGATCATTGGAGGCTCGTTTGAGAGCTAACAAGTTGGGTTGGTGAGGATAGAGGTCGCGAACATTTAGTAAAATTGCATTTTATTGATTATACTTCCAAATTACAAGTTGTGAGACAACGTTTTCCAAGAGTGGTAAAAAATCCTTGAAAATTATGCGTCTACGTAGCTATCAGATAATGACCTTGAGGAATTATTCTTGGATCGTATAGCTTGGCATGTATAATTCTTTTTCAGATGTAAACGCTAGAGTTAAGTAGCCGTAATCATTCATTATCATTAATTCGTTTTCATCATCAGTTCGACATGTTTCTCAGGTTGACCTACTTTGCCTTATCATAATTTAGGACCTAGTAAGAAGAGTAATGAAGCACGTAAATTGTTTATTTTCTTGTAAGTAAGCATATGTATTGAGTTGTTGTTTTTACTAAAATTACTATGTAGTAAATACCTAACTATATATACTTATATAATATTTGTACCGTCAATATGACGTCTTGCGCCAGCTTTAGGGTTTAATGAAAAATTATGAGAGCACTCTATTTACGATAGGTGTTTGACTTGAAAAACGATTTAGAGGTTACACCTAAAGGCACTTAAACAAGACCTAATGTGAATATAGTAGAATGAAATATGTTGATAGAGTGCTTTAGAGTTATTAACTGAAACCTAAAGTTTATGTCTGAATCCGAGGGTGTATCAGCTATAGTTTTTATTAGTGTAGCTATATAATTGGAATTGCTTGAGATGAAGTTTATTTTATTGTATATTAGGCTGTGACATTTTAACTCCTGTCAATAAAACTACTGTTTTTGGATTGAAAATATTGTGCTAGAGCTCAAGCAATCAACGTACCAAGTTTAATAAATGATATGAATAGTTTTGTAAATGATAAAGTTTGATAGCTATTTGTTGCTGCACTGTTTCGCGTCAGAACGGCTGTGTTAAATTCTTTTTTGTATGTCTAAGATGGGAAACGAGCATTTCACTGGCCTTTTAACCCTTTTAATTGGAAGGTGCCATTGAAGACGACCTTTGTATAAGGTCTATTTGAAAAATATGTATAATCGGGAAAACCATATAGGCTAGTTATTATTCTATATACAAAAGGTGCTTTTGTTTAATAATTTTAGTAATCGTACCTACTTATGGAACGTCTTGTTAGGAGCGTGCGAAAGATCATATGAAATAACACTTTCATGCGACACACCTGCTACCTTTCTTCCACGCCAATTGTTATTATAAATCAAACCTTATAATATTTTTGGTAAAAAAGTAAATACTATTGTATGTTGCTACTGTTCTATACTTTTAAAGAGTATTTCATTGCTAGTCACCAGCGTCTTTATCTGCGTACATGTTTTTAAAATGATAGCCTATTTTCGAAATCGCCAGACGAATTTAATTATAACATAAAAATAATCAACAAAATCCTGTTTTAATTGCAAAATATCAATATATCTATTCTAATATCTTCATGCGGAACTCACGAAATTCAGTTAGCTATAAATCAGCTTATTAGTCTATTAAAAACTAAATATGAACAGATACGTTCATTAAATATTATAAAGCAGTTATCTTGTAGGCAACGCGGTGTGCAGACGCGATAAAACTCGCCTGTAAAAAACAATGGGTGCCGGATTGTGTGGAATGCCCTGGAACTTTTCTCTGTTCATGTGCCATTGCCGGTAACTCACTTTTGACAGATTCCCCTATTTCACCCCCGGGCTAGCGATCGATTGCAACTGTACGCGAAGTTGCAAGAGCCCATATGCAGGATTACTCGTAGTGAATGCTATGACATAGTTATTCTATTGCGCATGCTGAAAAACTTGCGGAATAGTTTCAGGCACGCTTATTTCCTATCTTAGGTGACTTATGATCCTAAAGAGTGAAGATACGGACGTGGACGGAAGTCGTGTACGGATGTCTTGTTCAGCAATGAACTTATGACTTGAGGCTTATTACGCGTACCTCTTATTTTATTTCGTAGAATATATCTCGACCAAATTAAAGAAATAGCCCTTAATGCGAACACTGCTACTTGGCTATAGAAATAGGTAAGAGGGAGGTACTAATATAGACCCTTTGTTTGAGGTGTACCTAATGTAAAACTGTTTTAAAACTGTATCGTTTTTGGTGTCATATACGATTATTACATCTTCATCATTTGATAGCTTTTCATTTTTGCTTCTTTGAACGCCGTCTTTGTATTGAAATTTAGAGTTTCTTTATTTGTCATGAAGTTAGTGATTTGAATTCTTACGAACAAAGTTACGCATCCAACGTAATTTCGCACGATGTATTTGAGTGCGAATCTTAAGTAACTTTCAGCATGTCACTCTCAGGGGACTTGGTTTGTTTTTGATGCTCGTTGAAGAATAAACAAGGAATGTAATAGAAATCCCGCTTCCAGTTTTTCATTGATAAAGTTTATAAGTTTTAAAAATCAATAATGTAAAAAAGTTTAGCTACCGTAAAATTAAATTAAAATCGAAGCAGTTCTTTGATATATTTCGATTTAATATAGAACAAAATAACTATTGGTGTAATGCTTACTCAAGGACTAATATTATTTAAAATATATATACCCAATTTGTAAGTATCTTAATTTATCTATGTATGCTCTGTAATTTGTAATTAAGAAGCCATTTGATATATTAGGCCATATGAAATTTGCGTTTCGTCGTACTAACCAATTTGATCTGAAATTCTTAGCCAAACAGGAGACGAGGGTCTCCTCGTTTGGTTAAGAATTACAAATATAAAATTAAAAGTTCATGGAGCTGGTATATTTGAGTTTCAAAAACAGTCATTCATTTATTTTTTCCCCATAATTTTTTCATTAAATATCAGTATATTCAAGAGTGTGAGTTCTACCGTGGCACCATAGCTGCAGAAATAGCTCAAAGGTTTAATGATGTGTACGGCGCTGGGGTCGTAAAAGAAAGCCAGGTACATTTTTGGTACGTTTTCATTCTGGAAATTTTGACCTTCAGAATCAACGTGGACGGCCGGAGACCAAAAAGGAAAATGAAGAATTAAAGGCTATTGTGGAAGCGGATCATAAAGCACTTCAGAGACAGCTGCAGGCTAAGTGACACTAAAGCAGGGTATTCAAGTAGATTCTTGAAGCAAGAAGAAAGTAAAAAAAAATTAACGATGAAAATTCATGAATTTAGTGAATCAAATTGCAAAATACGCGTTGACTTTGCTCAACCGACACAATTATGAAGAGATTTTAAAACTAATCATTACTTTTGATGAAAAGTGGATACTGTTCGATAAATCGGAAGCGCTCGTCCCAATGGCTGAACCCTGGAGACCCAGCCAAATCTTGGCCTAAACGAATATTGTCTCAGAAAAAGTTACTTGTGAGTGTTTGGTGGATGCAGTGTCGTTAACTATAGTTTTCTAAAATTTGGCCAAATGATTACAGCTGATATCTATTATCAGAAACTGCTAACCTAAATCTCGGTTGCTATCGAAGCAATTGGTTAATAGTTAGAGCGCTGTGTGATAACACAAGAGCACACACAGCACAACAAACGACCCCTACGTTAGATGAGATATAATTGGAATGTCTGCAAATCCACGGAACTGCATGCGGACTGCTGGTAATCTATTGAAGCAAGCTCCTGGGCCTTGCTCCAACAGATTACCATTTATTATGGGATTTGTCCAACTTTTTACAAAGAAAAAAAATTTAACTTCGATGCGGTAGTCCAAACCGCACTCAAAGAGCTTATTGATTTTCACCCCTATGGTGTTTTTAGTAAAGGGATCAAGGAACTACCCATGAGATGGCAAAAGTGCATAGGAGGAAAAATTACTTTATATTCCTCCGTACAAAACGCCAATTTTATATGTAAGGACCTATGAAGGCACTCTTGTACTAACTATTAAGTGAATTATTTAATTTACAATTATGTAAAGCAAAGCGGTAGTGCTTAGTTGTTACCTGCATTGAGTTTTGACCACAATTTTAGAATAAGTTTGGGAGAATGAGAGAGTTTGAGAGAAAAGAATATGATATAATGTAGTTTTACAGTATTGCAAAATAATGTTTGATCAATTTAACCTAACTTAAAGAAAAATATATGTAATAGATGGTCGGTCGAAGTAAAATTAATAGCCATCGAGCGTAAAACCCTCGCTCGGTGCGGACGGAGACCGAATCGAATATCGGAAATGGGACTTTAAAGTGTTTTATGCTGTAACATTCACGATTTATCAAACTAATACTACAGCAAAATGTGCATTTCTAACTGAGATAGATTTTATGAATAATGTTTAGTTATGCATTGAAAAATAAACTGGATAGTTTTATTCAAGAAAAAGCTTTGTTGCCTGAACCAAAAATAGAAAAAGAGAGGAGATGAGATTTAAACAATCCCTTTGTATTTTGTTATTGAGAAAACGTCTGGTGATTCCAGTAGTATTAATGTCAAAGTAGTCAAACTAGTTGCAATATAAAAAAATAAAAATTATATTATAATAGTATTTTTTCTACATAAAGTAATTAATTAGCTCCAATGAGTAAGTCCTCCAATGGGTCCAGATAAATGGCTTATTTATATACTATCAACTATACTCAAAGTATTTTGAAATGTTTACTCAAAGTATTTTAAAAATACTTTGAGGATACAATTAAAATCTCGAGTTGTTGGATTGAGATTACGGTTAATGGTTAATGGTCAGTTAATCTCAGATGCTGTACTATCGAAGCTGCAGTGGTCGTTCATTACATTTATTAAAATTAAATAATTCTTTTAGTGTCAGTATCACATAAAGTATTGTTATATTACTATAGTACGAAGTGAGAGTCACGCGTTGGACATTAATACAGTGTGGTGTCCCAACAACATGCCCATAGAATATTAAATCAGGTCCAGAAGATAAAGAAAAATAAACAATAAAAGATTCATCGAAGCTTTTTTTCACAAACAGTCACGAAATGTATTATAATCTTCTTAATGCATCCCACGATTTAAGTTACAACACGTGAATTCTTCACGATGATTGTGTCAGTATTTACTGGTGAACGTTACGCAAATGATGAATATAATGAAAATATATATACTTTGTATGGCGTGGTTCAGTTATTTGATTCAGTAGTGTTATTTATATTTTTAAGCATCGAAAAAATATTACAAAACTTTTTTAATTTTATACGTAATTACATAAATAAGTTTTTCCATTTTTAGTTGTTTGAGTGACTTTTTTTTTTCACAAGCACATCACTAGCGATTCGCTAACACTGTAACCTGATGATACCTACCTAAAATGTCACTAACCTAGTAATTTCTTTGCCTCTCTCACCCTTTAAACCAGCAATTCGAGCGGTATAAAATAAAATGTGGTACCAACTCAAGCAGAAGACCTGTGTTGACCATCCAATTAAGATCAAATATTGTTTGTTTAAAATTAGCATTGTAAATTTTGCCTCTATATAAACACCCCCACATGATAATGACGTCACATAATGCGTTAGTGTGCGAATTAAGCACAATAGCTATTGAAAGTTATTTCTTAGAGATCCTACGGCGTCAGATCATGTTACATTTTGGAATTTACATGAATCTTAAGTTATGGTTCAAGTAATAACTCAAAACCAACAAAACCATATTGAAAAAAAGGCAGAGAAGTATACTTAAATAATATGTTACAATAAATTCCTGCTACCTTGAAAATTAATTTGTTGAAGTCGAGCTGACCTTCTGGCCTACTGTTTGATAAATAAACAACTGTCAAATATACAAACAAATTTACACAACGTCTCATACATTGACATGACTTTGAGATAAGTTGCTTATATCACATGTGTTACGGATATCAGACAACAGAGGAATCATGAAATACTTAAACACAGAACAAAAACCAACACTCGCCAAATTAATATTTTTCCTCGGTGGAGATCGAGCCCACTACCATTGACGCACAAGATAGAATCTCTACCATCAGCGCCAATGGGCCCGTTAACAAATGTTATGAAACATAAATTTCGCTATGTTACTTGCCGATTCGATTAATGTAGCATTGTAAGTATAGTCTGACGCATCCCTATTATTTTATATGCCTCCATCCATCACAAACTGCGTGGGCGAAGGGAATGTGCGTAGGTTTCGGTATGACTTCTTTTTAGAGGATGTACAATTTGTTTGATATTAAATAAGTTTTTGGCAAAGTTTACATATCATTATGATGTAAAATATACCTAATAGTATATATATATATATATAGTGATAATAAGCGTGTGAATTGAGATTATATACAGTTAAAGGAATTTATTGAACTTATAAGAAATTTACATTGCACTTACAAAGCTAAAGCATGCACTTAATCTAATTAATCTTATGCAATGGTGAGCAAAATTGCATTTTCTGATGTATGTGTGTTTATTTAATTTTGGACAAAAATAAGTAAATTTATTAATCTTTTTAACTTTTACCTTTTTACTAGATTTTTTAGATTCTAGATTTTCCTTTGGGATCTATCTTAGCAATAAACATAATATGTAGTAGATTCAATAAATGGTAGGTCAAATTATTAATATTATTATTGAATGTGTAGGTTTTTAAACATTTTTTAAATGTAGGTAGGCAACTTGTGTTCTTTAGTTCTTTATGGAAACAATTGTAAATTTCTACTCCTTTAAAGCTTATGTTTTTCTTGTCATAGTTGGTTGGGGTACAATCAAAAGTAAGTTATCTGCTCGACGCAGCAATCTTTTTCCCATCTTTCTGTTTGCTTTAAATTATAATTGAGTATGTATTCATTTTCAGTTAATTATTTGTAAATTAATTTTGATGGAGCAGGATAAATTTTGTTTTAGATTATTTGATATCCTTTTTGGTTTAATTTTACCGCACTACCACATATTTCTATAAAATAATTCAGGTGTGATTTCACCAGTAAGAAAATAAACAGTTTGAGAGATTTTCCGTTGTAGGCATCCTCTCATTCTACGTTTGGAGCACAGAATCAGATGACATTGTATTCTTTACTCTGTTTATGTGCTCCTTCCATGTTAAACTACTGTCATGTATCAGAATATGAATTTACAGTTTCTGATTGCTTCATATTTTATTGTGTTATCTTAATTTATAAAGAATCATGTCACGATCTTTGTTCCGCATGATGTTCTGAACTACTGAACAGGTTATTATATTTTTTTGCTCACTGCGTACAGTTTGATCTCTATTTATGCCTCTATTTATAGTCTCATTTGTTTTTTAATGATAAACATACAAGGATAGCTAAGATAGGACCACGACTGTCAGGTTAGCTAGTTCCTTTTTATGGTATACATTTCATCTGCCGTCACCATATGATATACGGACTTCATGATTATCTACATCATATCAACAGTTCAAAGTCCACTCCTGAATATAGGCCTTCCCAAATAAGTGGGAATTTTGCCCATAATTGCCGGGCTGGGTAAGCGTGAAAATATACCCAGCTTTCGCTATGGGAATGCTGCTGCAAATCCTCACCCTGCGCATTTGAGCTATACTCTTTTGGTTGGATATCCACCATAGGTTCTGGTACATTAGTCACTTCTTATCACACCTAGGTATGAGTAGAGGAGGTACTGCTGGTACCTCATGGTAATAGTTTACGGTCTTAATCATGATAAAATATAAAATGCCATGACACTTGTTAAATATACGGTAAAAACCTTTTACATTAACAATCGGCAATTCACCTATAATTACGTTTAGTGCATTTTCGTGACACGGCGTAGTCGGGTGCATTCATAACATTCATTAACATTTCGCTCTTTTAACAATAAGGTGAGTTTTACAATTTGAAGGTCTCCCATTCAACCAAACAAACCACAATACACTACCGCCGCCACTAGAAATATTAGTTTAATTTCTAAAATACGTGACGCGGTATTTAGAAACTTTAGTTTAGTTTTAGTTTGAAAACTTAGACAGTTAATTTTACACTTTTGTTGTATTCTACCATTTGCAGGTATTTCAATTTCACTAATAGTAGATGTTAAGCTCGACTTCAACTAGAATTATAATTTCAGTTAGTTGGTAAACAAAGGAACAATGTTCACATTCGTTGCTTGGTTTTCTAGGACGTATAACAGTTACTCTTAACTCGTATAAAACTGTCCAATTTCGGAATACTAAAGTCAATGTTACTAACTGTGTAGTTGAAATATTATACAACCCTGGCTTAAGATGATTTAGACACTGTTGTATTAGAGCAGTTTAATCTACCTTCAATTATTCAAGACTATTTTAGAGACCTACTAATTTACTCGGTATAACGCGGAATAGGTACACGTTCAATATAATTTTATACAACTTACAAAAACACTATTGATATATAAATTTACACCACATCTCTCTCAGAGAGACTCAGAGCTAATTCGCTTAAAGCACTTGTATTACGGACACCAGACAACAGAGGAATCACAAATATACTTATAAATAAATATTCAACACACAGACATAGAACAAACATAAATATTATCATATATTTGTCCTGGGTGGGGATCGAATCCACCACCTTTGGCGCACAACGTTTGTGCGCCAATGCGTCACTATTAGCAGACCAGGACATATGACGTACATCCTTATTCCTAATATTAATATACAAGTTTTAATAAATAATGTGTCAATAAATAATGTATATTGCTGCGTGAGTGGAGTTTCTCCATAGCTCTTTGTTTCGATGTCAGAAACTTCGTGCAGAAATCAATTCAAAACATTTTCTTTTCTTTTAAGTTTACTAAACCTATAAAACAATGTAATTAATATTCGAGTAAACAATATCAACAATTCAAAAAGGAATTTGTACTATATATCACTTAATCAAAAACATATTGATGTCAAAATATACCCTTCGGAAAAAAAAAACATATGAAAATCTTAGCACAGTCTGTTTCCATTGAAAGGAGCATATAAAGTAATGGTGAAAAGTCGGTATACGAGTATATTTATTATACATTTAATTTATTTATCTTACTAGCGACTTAAATAATCACGACCAAACAATTTGCAATATTGATAAAAAATGGTAGGTGACGCTCATTAAAATTCAGTAATTTAATCAAATCACAT
The DNA here is from genome assembly GCA_020976665.1 of Heortia vitessoides. Classification (NCBI taxonomy): domain Eukaryota; kingdom Metazoa; phylum Arthropoda; class Insecta; order Lepidoptera; family Crambidae; genus Heortia; species Heortia vitessoides. The sequence continues at coordinate 8,502,603 of JACJUM010000875.1, forward strand.
GTGACTGTATTTAAATAAACAACTCCAATTTTACTCAAATAAGCTTAGTTCTTGTCATTTCATTTGACTTCTGATCGAATCTAATATAGAAAAGATTTTTTTTAATTCTCTGGCCTATATTTATCGGGTCCAAAAATAAGATTATTGTTGTTAATAAGATAAATTCACGGACTAAATGTAATATTTTTACGATTAATTATTAGTATTGCGGTAAATTGCTTCAGTGAATCGAACTAGTCATTCGTTTTTTTTATTCTTTAAAAAGCACTAAAATACACAAAGTATTATTAGATTGCAGTGAAATAGCGACGCCAAAAGGGGCACCTCGAAAGTTTTTCAATATTAAAGTTTAGCTAAATGTACTCCAGCGTTCGAACGTTAAATTGCGTGCAATAAATCATTTGCAATCTTTCGAAATGTCGACGTGTTTGATTTAAGCCTCAAACGTTTACATGAGGTAGACCTAATACTTAGGAATTTTTCAACACTCTCACCTATTTCTATATTCCGCCAAATAGTAGTCTTCGCATTACTGTGACGGATTGAACGGTGGATGGGACTGTAAAATTACTGGGTAATGTAATATAATATCTTTAACTCACAAGGTTATCAACGCGCTAGTGATATCCTTATGATATTACGTGCGTCTATAGGCTGCTGTGACGCTTACCATCACGCAAATTGTTTGCTTGTTGTCAAACTTAAATTTATGTATGTAAGTTAAAAAGACAGAAAATCTTAAAATTCCTTGTTATTAAATTTTCCCGGTCTGTTTCCAATGGGTTCTACTACCACATAAAAATAATTTTTGTTGGTGTTAGTATTAATGGCCGCACACACAAGGGAAACTCTCAGTCTGAAATAAAAAAATGTCTTTGTTTTGCTTGTAGCAAATTGGAATTTTCGTTATGATTTCATGCATTTTAATTTTATCTATAACGTCAAATTTAATCTTGTTTTCAAGTTGATGCTTTGAAAGCAAGTAAGAAATCGAAATAACAAATAATTACTGCCAAACTAATTACGTTTATATTTTTTCCTTTTTTTGGAATGGGAAATTTATTCTAAACTTCTCAGGTGCCATTTTCTACCTACGCATGTGAACTTCTCTATCATCTTATTAGGCATTCACGTGTAAGGCCTACAGGGGTTACGAGATCTGATTGAGACGGTCCGGGATCTCTCCAGAGGGTCACTAAGGCTAGCATCTCGTCTTGAGTTCCCGTCGTTAGGAAGAGTTTGTTATGGGTTGGTTAATGTGGAATACGCCCGGCCGCACTAGTGATAGAGTAAGAGAGTATAATAGTTCGTAAATTACTACGCGCTCTAAGTGCGTGTGGTAGTAATAACTGTTATTTTTTTTCTTACCAGGCCAGGTCAACAAACAAACGTACAGTTTGCGTGATAGTAAACATCACCACAGCCTATAGACGCACGTAGTATCACAAGGGTACCACTAGCGCTTAAATATATTATGTCACATTACCCAGTAATTTCACTGCCTCTGTCACCCTTCAAACCGAAACTCAGCTACGCGAATTCCGCTATTTGGCGGTTGAAATAGGCGAGAACGAGGTACGAATGTGCAGACGACCTTTGTACGAGATCTTTCCCATGTAAAATGTGTACCTGATGTGTTTCAAGGTCATTTGCGCAAGTATTAGTTTGAAGGTGGTGTGTTAGATTGCTGGTTTAACCTGACGTCTGAATATTATGACTGTAAGAAAAAGGTAGTTGATGTACCGACTACATAGTTTTGAATTTGCTCAATTTGAAGCTGATTTCAAACCTTTCCTAATTCTGTTTTAGTTTCATAGTCGCAAAATAATATTCGTGAATCGACAACAACACTCGAAGCATCTTTTCTTCCATGTTATATTTTCAGAATGATCGATTGGCACTGTAATATATACGAAAACAATCTGAGGCAGAATACAGCGGGATAAAATGTCGGCTTCTGAGAAATGTGATCAAAATTTTACTTGTAGTAGATTTTAAAGTGTCAATATGCTCTTGGCTATGGCGAAACTTTTAGTAAAACGAGCACTGATGACTTTCTCGCGGCGTATTCATTTAGAATATAAAATGGCGTGAGCACTTGTAATTTCCCATATAACATATCTAAACTCTCAGTAGCTCTCTATTAACAAACAAAACACAAATCCATTGTAAGAGGGCTTTCTCTTTATTTAGCAATTTAAAAATAAAATTAAAAATAAACAAATTTGACACATTCAGGGACTTCAATAGTTTTAATAATTAAAGAAACCGACTTTGTTCACATGACAATAGATTTAACCAAATAATGTTGCCGGTTTTTTTAATTTATGTTAACATTGTGCTTTGACTTTGATTTAAAATTGGTATAAATATTTATAAATGAGTTATGATTAATAAGGTAATATGAATAAAGACTTTTTAGAATTTTTTTATCAATTGAGATTAAGGTAAAGTTGTTTTGTTGTATTTGGAAGTCTAGAAGAATACGTGGAAAAAAATGGAATGAGATTGTAGCTCGGATTCCATACCAGTTGAAGTATTGCAGCAGTAATTTTGCAGCCGCGCGGCGGTCATTCGATTAGACGATATAGCGTGTGACGGATACGCCTGCAGCTGGGGCTTTCTCAGCGGGTGGCTAGGGTTTAACGATTATTAATTACAGGCTGTTGCCGGTGACTTAGATGGAGTTTAGGGTTTTCGAAATTGCAGTTTAAAATAGAACTATCATTTGCACAATCATCATCATTTCAGCCATTGGAAATCCACTGCTGGACGTAGGCCTTCCCAAGAAAGGGGGAATTATGCCCATAATTGCCGTGCTGGGCAAGCGTGTTGGCAATCGTAGTGCGTAGCTTTCGCGACGGGGATGCTGCTACCCATCCCCACCCTATGCATTTAAACTACAGTGTGCTGTCTCAGGTGGATATATCGCCATCTGTCGGTTCTGGTATCTTAGCCGCCTCTTACGACATCTGGTACAGAGGGAGGTACTATTCTTCTCTACCGGTACCTCACGGCACTTTTAGCGCAATCATTACTGCGTATTAATTTAACCATGTAGAGAGCAATTTCATGTTTATTGCTAGCTCACACAAACTGAATGTTCTAGAAAGGATTTCCCTTTTTAGAATTGATTGTTGATTATGTTTGGATTATGCAATACATATTATTATTTTAACAATATTAATTTGATACAACTTAAAAAGGTATACGAAACTGATGAAAATTTTATTATAACCTTATGTATAATTCGCCTTAACTTACTACATCTACAAAATATACAAATTTTTGAACGCACTACAAATATTTTCAAGTGACACATTTTTATTTGTAAATTGTCAAAAGACTGAATATTTCACAGCTGCGAATTGTTTGCATTTGAAAATTAAATTGTCGTTTAAGTGTTTTCCTCTCTTTATTATTTATGTTTCTCACGTTAAATTTTCCACAAATTTTCACGAATAATAATAATTTTATATTCATCAGTCAGTTGTGTTTATTGAAAATAGACGTCAACATTCCATACAAAATTATTTGAAAAATTTATGAAGAGACACGTTTTAACATTTACTACGTATGTTTCATTTCCGGATCCCATCAAGAACAGTCTGTTTGCGAAGATATTCGCAAATTCGAAGATTTTAGCCATAATGGTGGTGAAATTAATAAAACATGATTGCTATAGTGTAAGTACTGCCGTGTTGAATTGTGCCACGCATTTCAGGTCAACGGATACGTCGCTGTTCGGATGGTGAGCTCGGCCATTCATCTAGTGCTGATAATAAAACTACTTTTAACGTAGCTTATTTAAATTTTTCCTTATCTTCTGTCATGTTTTGCTTGACAAAAGACTTTTGCCATTCTTCAGAGCTGTTGCCGCACAATAACTGAAACGTCGATAAAAAAATAAGAATAAAAAATAAAAGAATTTAATTAACTGTCTTTTAAGAGAAATTTTATTGTGTGTATTATAAACGCTTAAATATTGCAAAATATTGTGTAGTATATTGGAGACGCGGGTCGGCTTTGAAATTTCCTTATTCTGTATTTCTAAATTATAAAATATTAAAAAGATTTTACAGCTACGAACTGTTTGTTTTCTAAAACAAATTGTCATCAAATATATTTTACGTTCCTTATTAGATATTTATGTCTCCCATTAATAAAAACTTTCCTGCACTTCCACAAATATTAAACTATTAATACAATTATTTGCCGTGAGGTACCTGCAGTGTTGGATAGTACCTCCCCTATACCAGTTGTCGTAAGAGACGACTAAGGTACCAGAATCGATAGATGGCAGTATATTTAGTGCAGCACAGCTCAAATGCACAGGACGGGGAAGGGCAACAGCTTCCCCGTCGTAAAAGCTGCGCTCTGCAATTTCCACCAGTCCAGCGCGGCGATTATGGGCATATTCCCCCTTTTTTGAGGAGCCTACCTTCAGTCGTGGACGTTTTACGGCTATATTTGTATTCGTGAAAAGTAATCCACAATCATCTTAATTCTTTTGTCAACATACGATCCGTAGAGAACTGTAGAACTGTGTTGGCCAGTCCTATTGGATATCTCTCGGGACAGCCCTTGTCAGCGGGACATGGCCGAACAGTTGATGTCCAGGTGCTTAGTACAATACACTTTGTATTTATTTCCATTACTACTTTTTGTACTATAATTCTAATAAATTACATATAGGTACATGAACTGACTCCGTGGTAAGTCGCTTAAAGCACTTGTGTTACGGACATCAGATAACGGGGGAATCACAAATATACTACTTAAAAACATATATGTAATACCAAGACACAGAACAAACACAAATATCATTATATACATGTTTGTACGAGAGGGAGCTCGAACCCGCGACCTTTGGCGCATAAAATATAATCACTACAATCTGCACCATCGGGCCCGTCAAAATATGATATATTGTCACCTACAAACCAATTTTACATATATTCAAATAAATAAATTAAAACACGCGGGAAAACTCAGAATTTCTCTCAGAAGCCCTGTATTGATTGCGGTAGCCATGAATTTTGCGTTTGCCATGGTGGAGCAGAAGTCTGCAAAACGCCCTTGTTCGATCGCTTGTTTCTCACCGTATTATTTCTCTAGTAAACACTTCATAATAAATGCACTGCTCTCCACGCGTTTAGTTTCAAAATATTATTTTTAATGATAGATCCATATAACAACCTAAATATTGTTGTCTAGATATTTTTCCTGGACGCGTTATCATTTGCTATAAACATTTTTAGGGGTTTAACTGTGCGTAGACCTTTTGTTGTTCTTTAAAAAATAATAGACTAAAATACATTGAGATCTGTACAGTGCATGTTATGTCCATTTTATTAAAATTAAAATTTTGCCAACTAATAAGTCGTCAAAAAATCCTGAAAAAATCCTGCTTTATAATGGCCATAGTTGACAGCAGTACTTTTTAATAGTATTCTGTTATTTGTTAGTTGGGAATTTATCAAAAAACTAGAAACTAATGAAAACGAATAAAATGGTAATTAGAAGTTCCATTTGACTTGAAAAACTCGTTTAGATATCTAGTTCTGTCACCGAACTATGTCACGTCACCACAGGCTTTCTATTAAAGCTGTAATTCGGCGAGCGAGCGGCGATCATTCGATTAGTCTGTGTCCTCGGGTGACGGCTATCGTGTTAATTACTAAACCAGTCTCTCATTAGACTTAGTAATATACTTTCAACCTTATTTCTGAAATTGTACGTGTCATCTATAACAGTGTTTTGTTTTTCATGCCAGAAGCTCGGCTATGTTCTTAATATTTGAAAAAAAACATTACGTCGACACCATATCGGAGACGAAGGATGTCCACTGTTTGACAGCCAAGGTCCAGCAGTGGATATCTTTTGACTTCGAGATTTTTCCCGAGAGATTTCCAATAGGACCTTACTCTACGCTTATTTTTTTATATCACGCGTAATTTATGCGATTTGTTCACAATAGGAAAAGATCAAATCCGTATATTTTGAAGAAATTATTATGTAAATGTTGAGTGAAATTTTTGTTACTTTCATGCCGTATAATTTAAGGGTATTTTTGTGCAGTGATGTTATTGTTAGTTTCAGTAGTTTTGCATTTCAGATAGGACATGATTATTTTCTCTGTACGAGATCCGTAGGACAGTGCCAACGTAATTAATGTTTACACGAACGCAATGTTTAAAATTCACCAGGTACCGTATAATTCGTGGGCCAGCTGTGCTGTCCAATGGTTATTAAGAATGCAAATTCTCGGCTTTTGCCTTAATCAGCGACCGTGGAATGTCTTGTCAGTTAACAAACATAGCGGACTGTGCAAATATGCAAATGTATGTAGATCCCCGTCAAAAGACAAGGCTGATCTAGTCACAATCGTCGTACTAACGTCGTTTGGCAGTTACTGAAGCGAAGGGTCGCTGCTACTTTCGGTACACCCCCGCGTAATTAAGAAGTTTCCCGATCAACATAAATCCCTCTACACCAGGGTTGTCACGAAAAGTTCCCTTTAAATTAAATTAGTTGAAAGACGAATTGGATCTTTAATTTTAAGGCCGAAATCGAAACTCTGGAAGAGTTTAGTTCGCTCTAGGAGTGCGGTGGGTAATTAAAAAGTCTGTTGTTGTCTGTTAAGATACTGGGGATACGTAAAAGTTTTGTAGGATATTTAGAAGTTCTTTCAAAGGCTTAAAATTGATTACACGAGTTTTTTTTAATTAGACCAGGTCGACACACAAGCCTACATTCCGCGCGTCACTAATTATATCCTTTTAATATTACAAGGATGTCATTATACCGTTGCCAACCTATATTTTTTTAACATCATCCAGTAACTTCACGGCCTCTTTTACCCTTCAAACCGGAAACCAGCAATACGAACTCCTACATAGCGGTAGAAATAGGTCAGCGTGAGGTATCAATACAGATAACCTTTAACTGTTTTACCCAGGATTTATATATATTTCGTTTCATGTAAATTATTTTAAATTAACATTGACCTGACCCCAAGATTAGAGTTAAGCTAGCTTAAAGCACTTGTGTTACCGATCTGTTGTCTGACTTTATCATCATCATCATATCAGCAATTGAAAGTCCACTGCTGGACATAGGCCTCCACAAGCTGGGGGGAATTTTTTCACATAATTGCCGGGCTGGGCAACCGCGTTGGTAATCGCAGAGTGTAATTGTCACGACGGGGATGCTGCTGCCCATCCCCGCTCTGTGTATTTGAGCTACACCTAGATATATCAGGTCAATAGAGCACCACTGGATGTACACCCCACGTCTTAATCGATTCAAAGGATTTCTCATACTCCTTTAACTTTAGAGCTTAGAACCAACAAACATGACTCAAAAGTAAGATGGGCCTGTATTTTTTTTAACTTACTTCAATCTCGTCCACTGATGAAACATTTTTTACTTATAATTTATTTTTGTTAAAAAAATTCATACAGCATCTCATATATTGACCTGATTCCATGATAAGTCACTTAAAGTACTTGTGTTACAGACATTAGAAAACAGAGTAACCCCAAATATATTAACTGATTATTTAAGTACATATATTTAACACCCAAACACAGAACAAACATAGATATCGTCATATAAATATTTGTCCTGGGTGGGGATCGAACCCACGACATTTGGCAAATAAGACAGAATCACTACCATCTGCGTCATCGCGCCATTCCAAGCAATCTAAGCGGTTTCAAGGCTCGATCTAGAAGCTTTCTGTTTTTAGAATATTGGCGCGCACTACGCATAGCAGGCATGGTTGCTACAATGCATCCGCGTCATCCGTTGTCATATTAGAGCTACGCCAGTTATACCGTCTTCTACCGAATCCCGGTATTTCAGTCGTCCTGATGCAGAGAAGATACTATTCTACTCTGCGGATACACAGCATAGACAATTATTACAATATAAATGGTGTTCTTTATCGTACCGTTTACAATTCCCACGGAAACCTGGTATCAGCAGAGTAATTGTTTTAAGAAGTGGTTTTACTGATGGTAAACTACATCTTCGACAATATATTGTACATTTAGACAGGACTAGTTGCGCTCCGCGGTTCTTCTTACGTCATTTCCCTTCCCGTGACATTATAAGCATACAGTATGTTACCTATGTCATTTGCTGATATTGTGATTTTCCATTAATAAAAGCGTTTTTAAAATTAATTCAGTAATTTCAGAGTTCATTTGTTACAAACGTATAAAATACAGATCCTGTACACATAGTTCTATTTTAAGTAGCCGTCTTTATATATATACATATTAATTACCCTTTGTTACTCGGTAAAGTCATAAATCTATAATGGTCTTAAAATCAGTCTAATAGCTTTTGAGTCAAGCCGTAACAAACAATCGAATATTTTCTCTTTGTAAAATAGATTATGATCTTCGCAGGCTTTCCTTAAGGAAACTCCATAATTCCAAGTGATCGCAGCCGCGGGCAATAACTAGCAGTCAGTATAATTAAAACGTGAAGATGTTTCATCAAAGGATCTAATATAATGATTAAACAAACATGTATTTTGACGGTTTAAAGCCCTAGTTATTGAGTGCTACCTGTTAAAGGCTTAGCACAATTTAGCTTGATTGATAGGGCGGTCATTTATCAACGTCATCGGCTGAATCGGCAAAATATAGCCAATGGAACGCCGGCACTCTGTTGTTTTATTAGCCACTTCATTCTGTGGTCTGCGAGGATATTGCTGAATGTAAATTAGAAGTCGTAATTTAAAATTTAACCGTTCAGGCAGTTTTATGTTTGTGGTTAAGAAGGGATTCTTGGCTGAGCTAGCGTCTTTAATACGTAAACGTATTTATTGTTGTTTCTTTGTTTTACTGCGTAGATTGTCAGGCAGTTTGGACGGACTTCATGTATTTTCTCTTCTATTGTTAACTTATTCATTACAGTTCTTCGTTCAACTGTATTTATTATATGTTTTTAGTCCTGGAACGTATTTTGTTGAATAGATTTTAAGTTTTAAAATATATTCAATATATATATATTCTATATGTATATAAGTACTTTTTAAAATGTACCCCCTAAGGAGGTAAAACGGGGGTGTAAAGTTATTATGAAAGTGCTTTGAAAATATCAAAGAAATTACTTCTATCACAATATATAAAGGGTAAAAGTTATACCGCCGAATAACTTGGAGAACACAGCTATTTGACAGTACATTTTTTTGAGAGCGAGGTACAAATGCAGGCGAACTTTGATAAGTCTATCTTCACTTATGAATATACTCTCTGTATACTATTACAACCTTGGGAGACAGTTGGGATGATATTAAATTACAATATCTAGGCTTAGCGTATGGGTTGCTAATGCAGATGGGGTTTTAATTCCAACGAGGCTCCCGTTCAATCTGCGACACATGTAAATTTAAAAGTACCCCCTTAAGTCGCCCCTGAATCCATTATGGGCGAGGAGGGCCGGTCACATTTTTTATCAATTACCATTTCTAGCAGGCGGTATAATGTCGCTTAATGTTATTTAGGACTGCATACTCAGCAGCGCTGGAAGAAATCCTTTTCCGTCCGAACCGAGCTTTTTAGCCGCTTTTCTGATGAGGGGATTTTTTTTGCAATTTTGCTTGAGAACTTCCTATATTGTATATATAATTTAGACAATAGTACATTGTAGAAGCTTTAGTGCTAGCTTAATATACTATTTGTACAATTGTTTTAATCTATTAAAGCTTATGATTTGTATTATATTCGTTAAATAGATAAGATGCGCGTTATTAGTTTATAGTAATAATATGCAATGCACCGATTAGACACGAGTTGATTTGACTAATGCGTTGTTCGCTCTGTAATGGTTCCATTACTCAGACATCACACGGCCCATTATAAGCCATCGAACAAAAGCATCGTTAGTATGCACGCAGCGTGTAACATTGCCTTAATTAATTACGCCATTCGGACCAGCTCATTAACGTTTAACCGATGTTTAGGCTACGTCCACTTTATTAGCATAATGCATTATGAATCCGTTATGAATTTAAATTAGTTAATACCTTGTATCGCAAAGTTAGTGGAACAGTTTGAGTTGGATAAACAGTTCGTTTTCAATTAATTGGGCATATTCGATGAGTTTTTGTATGAGATTGTTGTAGTAATTATAAATTGAGCGACATATTTTTAATGCATTCCTAATTTTTTAGGATCCTATTTTATTAGCATTATTTACTAAAAGCATTTCGTACTAGCTTTCTACTAATACATGCCGAGAACTTAGTTGTTGTCGTTGCGTCGTATTAGTGTGATCCAATAAAGCTCCAAATACAATATTTTTGTTCGTGCTTCAATTTCATGGAATCCCTTGGGATTCCTTGAAACTTGCACTAGACGAGAAAAATACATTAAAAGTAATAAATTTAAATACATTAAAAGAAAGCGTTTAGAGACCAATGCAAATATTGGCATTGGTCCCTAAACGCTTTCATTTTACTTTTAAGAGTTTAGAAACCGTTAAGAGTTTTCTAAATTACTTTTAAAAATTATTGATACAATTTACACAAAACTTCGATAATAAATAAATTATATACTATGACCAGCCTTTCTCATGTACTTTACTATATTTATTAGTGAACCACATGAAAATCTATGGTATATTTTGTCAGACAGACACGGCAGATAACAAGGTCTTCTTTACTGAAAGGGCTAGAGTGGCTTCAAAAATAAGTCAAAAATATTTTTGTTGGATAAATGCTTTTATAGTGTAGACCAATTAACGGAGGGTAGCGAGCGTTGCTTTTGAAATAATAAAAAACGTTGTTAATTTAAATTATTTTTAATGTTTAATTTATTTTTGACATATACTTGTATTCTGAAATTTCACTCTTTTTTTATTGTCATCTTTGTTAATAATATAATTACAATTTTATTTTTCATATATCTGTGTAAACTAATGTATCTTTTTTATGTAATCTTGTACATATCATGTTGTAATATATTGTTTTTAAATGAATTGAATTGAACTAATATTATAAAGAAAAAAAAAATGTTTGTTATGGTTTAACTACTAGACTTATTTTAGAATTTTTTTCACTATTAGGGAGTTATTTCTTTACCGAGAAACATAGGCCGAAAAAAATACCGCTACTTAAAATATAACTAACTATGTATAATTTTTATATATTTGAAAACAAATAAACTTAAAAATTACTGAACTGATTTCAAAAGCTCTTTCATCAATAGATAATTAAGTTATGAGCAAGTGACATATTTTATGCCCATATGGTAACGGGAAAAGGAATTATGTGTTATACATAGTGGAATAACTTATGATGCCCTAGGTACTTAAAACACCTTCCACTTTAGCTAATCAACACATGACTAATTATGTACATAAATAATAAACCTTTAATTACATGGTTTCATTTTTACTAGCGCTTTCATACAAAAATCAAGTTGAAAGGGTTCACCTAAAGAACTTGCATCAACATTTAAATATTTTATTTACGGAAATTGACGTCGGCGAGATTTTAATTTGCTATATACAAATCAAAGCACCGATAATTCGATTAATGGCACGATGATTAATCCTGCTATGTATCTAATATCCGAAATCACTCCATTCCCTGCCTGCTGCTAATTGCTATAACATAGAATACACTCGACTCATATATGTGTACTAACAACGCTCCGCGGTTTCACCCGCGTCAAGTTTTGTAACTTTCATACCAACTTTCCACCCGCCTTTTACCCCCATAAGGGAAGATTTGAGAATTAATATTTGACACGAATTTTATAACTTTCATTGAAAGTTATAAAATTCGTGTGAAATATAAGAACCTTTATACTGCATTCTATTCGAATAAATTCAAACACAGCAAAGTTTCATAGTAACTTTGCACCCCCGTTTAACCTCCTTAGGAAGTGAATTTGCAAAATCCTTTCTTAGTGCTCCCTTACGTTATAAAAGCAATTCCTGTGCAAAGTTTCAAGTTTCTAAACATAATAGCTATTTATAAAATTTTTCTTTTTATCTATATAGATATACCGTTCGTATGTATCTTTTTCAATGGAATTGACATCTAAGTACTCCAGCAATAGGTATGTCAGAAAAAAAAATGTTCGCATGCAGTAGAAGTCGAGGACTGCCAATTAGGCACGTCACATATTTAATATATTGCAGTTAATTATATTCCGCGAAACCTCAGATAATTTAATAGCATCAAAATCGATCAACGTTTTCTTTTGTCATCATCATCATCATAGCAGTCGTAAAACGTCCACTGGACCTTTCCAAGATAGGGAGATATGCCCATAATTGCCGCACTGGGCAACCGTGGTGACAATCTCAGTAAAGCTTCGCGTCGGGTATGCTGCTGCCCAACTCAGCCCTATTACATTTGATCTATACTACCGCCTTTTGTTGGTTCCAGCATTTCAGTCACCTTTTACGACACCTGGTACAGGGAAAGGTACTATTAAACTCTGCCAGTACCCCACGGTCATATTTAAAAATAATTCAGTGTGACTGACTTAACGGCGTTCTGGAAAAAATTGAAACTTATGGAACTTAAATGGTAAACATATCGTTGCGTTTTGTTACCTTTTTAGTAAGTATTAGCTTTCTATATGGGTATGTCCTTGCTTAAGGTTTAAGGTATCAAGCAATAACTTATTATACATACATCATGGCGTGGATGTACGAAAAATGGACACAGAGAGAGAATGACAGACAAAATTTGTCATTTATAATATTGTTATGGATTAAAGAAGTACCCGTTTTCCCGCCCGGTCTGCGATTTTGAATTCAAATTTGACCGGATCAGTATTGAATAGATGTAGGTATAGGTGCCTAGACTGCTATTTCAAAATCATCTCTTTTTTATAGAATGTATTGTATATAAGACGATTTTGTTAATCAACTATTCCTTGTTTCCAGTTCCATATAATTGAGATTGTGTTAAATTTACTTATATTTATACTTTCACGATTCATAATAAAATCACTTTTCAACGGTTTTTAAATGACATATGTTATGTCAGAATATGTGATTTATATGACGGCGCTACCTTATTTATTATATATTATTTATTTATTTTTTATTATTTACTTATATTCATAATTAAATATAATATTAATAAGAAATGAATATAAGCTTAATAGTATTGTTAAACAAAGAGTATTGTCTTGCAGAGGAAAATATTAGCTGTCATTCTGGTAAAACGTTCAATCGATGGCGGACCAGGAAGCACACACGAGTGTGGTTGCCGCACCTCAGTGACAGATCGCCAACGTCCAAATTTAAAAGCCGCGCTTATCGTAGACAGAAAGAGTGTGATCTGTAAAGTGTTATTTTGTTACTTTAAAACTATATTCTACTATTGAACTACTGTTTTTCTGATAGATACTCCCCGATATACCGACGTACATGTAGATAATTCGGATTAAGCTTATATACCTACATACAAGCATACAATCTTAATATTTGTATGTCTGCGAGGCCTTTATCGCATCTCTTTAGTTATTTGGAAAATATTTTTCTATTTCGCTCACTGACAGCAAAACTGTGTACAAAAAAACAGATCTAATTAACATGTTCTCGGGATAAAAAGTTACCTTCGTGTTATCCCGGACTATTAATAATCTCTGTGCCAAATTTCTTTCATGTCTGTTGAGCCGATCCGGTGTGTAAAAGTAACATACCTATATCCACATACCTGTACTCAAAAACTTTTAAAAGAAGGTAAGGATAAAGAAGGTGGTATAGACTACTACTCCAACAAGTACTATTTTTTTTTAATTTCGAAGTTTTTAAAATTGGAAATATTATACAGAATTTAACAACCAAAGTTGTTTTCTTGTGTTTAATAAGGAAGCACTACATCTTCTATTTGTTGTTATAAACCTCAAGTTCCAAAGGTCTATCTGGAATAAATCACTTTTAGTGATAAGACCTAATATTTTCCCACGTTATTCTGTGCAATAAAGAATATGGTTATTTGGTGCTGATACTGGTTATTGAGTGTCTGGAACTTAGAGTTATATCAGGGTATTAGGTAAAGGCTAATTTAAGTTAGGCTAAAACAGTGGTCTTAATAAAGCTAAGAAGGTTTTAGTTATCCTCTTTCTCTCTCTTTTAGTTATCCTCGGTATTATGTCGGTATATATTGAAAATTATGGTATGATAATAAATATGCAGCCATTAATCATAAATTGCTGTGAGGTACCGGCAGAGTAGAATATTACCTTCGAGTGCGGTATATCCATCCGACACAGTGTAGCTCAAATGCACAGGGCAGGGATGGGCAGCAACATCCTTGTCGCAGCAATTATGGAAAAGGTTCCCCCTTTTTTCGGGAAGCCTACGCTTGACGAGACCATTTTTCTACACACACATAAGATTGTGTGTGTGTAGATTTTGAGTGTATGTCATGGTAGTTTGATAACCATCCTGACATGGACTCAAATACTCGCAATTTGAATGAAACTTGGCATAATATAAGATCAAATGATATTTACATTTACAAATGTTTTAAAACTAAAAATTACCATTAATCATTTTCAAGAAATAACTGAAGATTTATTTTTGTTTGTTTTTACGAAACAAAAGCATTGTTTATCTAATATAAATAAATAATTTATACATCTTATAAATTGTCCTGACTTCGAGATAAATAGCTTAAAGTTATAATGGATATCAGACAAAAGAAGAATTATAAATATAATTTTTAATTTCATAATTCTATGCAATATCCAGACATGAAATTAACACAAACAGAGATCAGAGAACAGAGGAATCACAATTATGCCACTTAAATATATATATATATATATATATATATATATATATATATATATATTTACACCATCTACCCAGATAGAAAATAAACACATATAAAATATCTAAGCATCAATTATTATTTAAAAATCGAATCTCCGATGCAAAATAATCGAAGTAATGGCCGCTCCATGTCATGTAAATAAATAAATGTACCAGCAGTCATATCAAGTGATCTCCCGTTTGAACTAATTGGGTAATTCAATTGGATTAATTGATTGGAAAAGTCACGGTCAGTTGTGGGTAAATAGGGGTTGATTGATAACCCGCTCTGCTGTAATCCCCCGTACCACGGTACGTACATATATGTGCATATATCTGACAAAACGTTGATACGCTCTATGAATATCGGTTTTCCTAGTGGAAAATAGAAGGCTTTATAGCATTTTGAGATTATTCCTTAATAAATAAAAGTTGATAACTTAACGCGCGGCTGATGACGATAGATTATAATCTTTAGAAAAATAATGCGGTAAATTGTGTTACAGTTTACAATTATCAAACAATTTACAAGTACATACCGTTAGCCTAAAATCTATATAGCAAGATAGATCTCGCGAGAAATAGATTACCTCGTAATCTACTAGCGACCCGCCTCGGTTTCGTATGAGTGCAATCAGGATAAAAAAATGGTTATTGTGGGTTATCCCTAAGAGTTGGACATATTTTATCCCGGACTCATTTATAGCGATTTTTAAGGTGTACAATTAAAACAGAAACTTATACTAAACTTATACTATACTAAACTTATACTAAAGTTATGTGTTTCTCTAATATATTTATATAGCTATTATACTGTAGCTATTATAAAAAAAAACGCATTAAAATCCGTTCCGTAGTTTTAAAGATCTATAGGGACAGACAGAACAAGCGACTTTGTTTTTTACTATGTAGTGATTTTATCTAGCCGGATTTAAGCTATTACGGTAGAGGATTCTGTACTAACATCATCTTACCAAAAACAGAAAAAGATATTTTTTATGTCAAAGTTTAGACAATAACTTTATTAATTTGTGCACTATGCACTAGTGATAGGATTTCTAATCAAATAAATGATTTTCTATCGCGATTAATGTATTGTACAAAGATGAGATTAGTTTCACAGTAGAACTTACTGTTTAGTACAATGAACCAACAAATTTATCAGAACATTTTAAAGGTTAGTATAATCATAGAGGATAATGCATCATAGAATAGTGGGCTTCACAAATAATACATAAGTATATTCACCAAGTGTTTAATTGAATTTTATTTTCAATCAAATTTTATCTTCTAAGTAAACCGCCCATAAATACCGCAAAAGTTGCTTGTCCAGGAGCATTCTTCTCTTTATACCAGGTTTCTTCTTTTAGTTGAGACCACCAGGCGTTCAATTTTGCATGACATTTTTTCACAGGCACTATACAATGCAACGATGATATAGTAGCCACACATGCAAGATCTGCCACTGTAATATTATCTGTGGCTATATATTTAGATTTTTCTAAATACTTATCTGCAATGCTGTAAGCTTCTTCTATGTTACTTAGCTGTGTATCAGTGGGGCCTGATACTTTACCCAAAGCCAAATCGTATATAACATTGCGGAGTCTAGGAAACAATACAGTAGCATTGAAATATAAGCGTTGATCTACTAAACACCTGGATGTTATGTCAGTCGGATACAATTCTTCTTTGCCGTATTTAGATATCAAATAAGTCAATATAGCGTGGCTATCAACAATTGTGAAATCATCATCCTCTAACATCGGTACTGTGTGAAGTGGGTTTTTTTAAGGTATTCTGGCTTGTAATGTTCCCTGCTTGGTAGATTAACTTCCTTGAATTCGGTTTCAATGCCAAGTATCTTAATTAACATCATTACCGCGCGGGTCGGCGGACTTACGTTGGTACCATATAACGACAGAGGCATTTTGTCACTAAAATGTTTTTTACAAATTAAAATATTAAACGTAAAATAGAAAATAAAGCGATTGTACCTGTGTTATGGTTTGCGTTTTGTGATATGGAGCTTGTATCTGCGATAAGCCTATCTTATCAAGTTTTATTATAAAAATATAGCGCTACACTCAACGCGTGTGTCACTATCGAGACGCGAAGACACACTGGGCTTGGGAATCGTTTCAACAGTCGATATAGTATATACGCTGAGATGATATTTGGTAAAATGCCAGCCATATTATTTTTCGTGATAGAAAAGTATGAATAATTTCACTTTGCGTACCATAAAATATATTAGACATGAAGGTCACGTCTGACGGGTGCGGCTATTGTCATTGTTTGGGTATTTGATTTACATTTGAAAAAGATACAATAATATCTGGGCTCATAAAAATGTTATTATTACAATGAATAAATTGCGAAGTAAAAAAGTTAATATTAAGTGCAGGTACCGTCTCTGATCTGGTGCCTCTGGATACCGTTAGACTCGACTCAAAGACAAGCGGTTTACAATAGTAACAAAAACATGATTGGACAGTTTAAACTGTCTACCTACGATAACCGCTTACTACACCGAGCGGGTCCGTTATTTGTTTGATACCGTCGTTGCATATAAAAATCCAGAAACAAAATTATTGTAAAAAAAGTATATTTATTAAAAATACATAAATACGAAATATCGATAAATGTAGTCCATAAATGCAACGCGATTTGGCACTTATCAGTGGATGATGATAAAACGACTGGTTAGTTATAGTACACAATAATAACTACTAAAAGATAAGCCAATATTCACCATCTATACTAAAATTGTGAACACGATTTTGAATCCATCGTTCTGTTTTTTATGCTTTAGATCTTGACCGGTGAATCGACTATAGAGTCTTAACTGGGTGAACCAGCAAACGCACCGGCAAAGTTGGCATACGGCTAGAATTACAAGAGAGGATTCCAGGAAACTTCCAGGAAATACTTGGAAAGCATAGGAAAGTTTTTCGATACACCGATAATTCCACGCGGATCAATTCACAATAATTGATCGATTATTCGCGATTAAATGATACTTCAATTTCTTTTACAATAGATACAAGTTACCTCACTCTAGAAATAAAAAGTTTGTTTTTTTTGTTGAACCAATAAAGAAACAGGGTAAAATGCGAATGGGATTACTGATGAAATTTGACACGATGTAAATTGTAATCCACGCGGGTGAAGTAGCGGGTCGACAAGCCTTGCCCTAGACAATTGATAAATGATATTTTGGTTGCACTTATGGAAGGAACAAGATACATAACTCATCTCTTCAGAGAATTAAATATTTATCTTAGTAATCTTAACGAAGAAACAAATGGATTTTCTAATAAAATTATACATGATAAAAATTTCACTCAGAAAAGTCACAGTTTGAAAAGTGTAGCGTTATTCAATTCGCTAGATAAATGATACTTAGAGTTTAAGCTAAGTAAATATAAAATGCATGCAATTTTAAGTAATTGTAAGATTAGTAAATAAACGAATCGGTCACTAACGAATCTGATGAAAGTTGGTCAAGGATAAGTTTTTACTGTATTATCACTACAAATTAAACCTTTTTTACACTGTATCATTGTGTAATTCTCTTCAATACAAATTGTATAACGTAACGGATTCGTGTGTCACTTATTTATTCGTCAATACAATATCTCTATTCAAGAATGTATTTTTCTTCTACTGGATCTATTAATCCCAAGAAAAGCGAATATGTAGATAATAGCTCATAATTTTCACGCTGGAAAACGCTGCTCCTCATCTCTGTTCCGTTTAAATAACACTGTTTCGTGTTGATAAAACGATATTTATCTCATGTGCTCTCTCTCTGTGCATATAGAGAATATGTAAATATAACTAGAAATATGAAACTGATTTATACGGTCAATGTTAATGCAGCGGTGTAAAATCGAAGCGGTGGACTTCAAAGAACATACGCGGACCAAAGCATTTTTATAAAGAACCTAGTTTTATCTACGTTCAACCGGTGCATATATGAAACGAAAAATGAAGGTTGTGGAATCTAAAGAGAGTATGTTAGGATCTGTAGTTACCAAATCGAAAACAATCATTTTTTTTATTCAACTATTTAAAGTAAATAATAATTTATTCAACATCTCATACATTGACTTTGACATGGTCCTGGGTGGGGATCGAACCCACGACCCTTGCACAAGATAGGAGCACTGTCACTGCCATCAGGCTTGTCATATAAATTCTTTTTGTCTTGATATGAGATTATGATTACAGGTTTTGCTAAAGAGTTGAATGAGATATTTTATACTTCAGGTACTAATGGAGTATATTCTATGATATAACGACTAGCAACGCCCCGCGGTACCGTCCGGGTTAAGTTGCAGAACTTTTAAATTAATTTTATATATTTAACAGCAATATGAACAGGAAGTATTGGTAGAACACTGCTTATTGGTGGTAGAAATAGATGAGAGTGAGGGACCAATGCAGATAACCTTTTGTATGAAGTTTATCTTATGCATATTAATATTTTCCTAGTTTAGGTACCTAAGTATCAAAATGTATTTTAGTTTAAGTTACCTTTTGTTGTTGAATAAAGTTATTACTATTATTTATTTGTAACAATAGTATGAATATGATAGTATGGAAATTTCAGCTACTTTCACAGCGCTAGTGGAATACCTATTGTGGGGTAATATTACTGTTATAAATGCTATTTGTGTTCTGCAGAAAAGGTCTAATCAAATGATCTATTAAATTACTAAGCAGGAATTTCTAAGACAATAGTCTTAAAAAAAGGAAATAATGACTTTACACAGTCTATAAGCCGTGAGGTACCGGCAGAGTAGAATAGCAGCTCTCCCTGTACCAGGTGTCGTGAGAGGCGATTAAGGACTTGAACCGACAGATGGCGGTATCCATCAGAGACAGTGTAGCTCAAATGCATAGGGTGGGGATAGGCAGCAGCATTTTCGTCGCGATAGCTGCGCTCTGCGATTGCCAACACGCTTGCCCAGCGCGGCAATTATGGGCTAAATACCCCGTTTGTTAGGGAGGCCTATATCCAGCAATGGTCTTCCAATGGCTGGTATAATGATGATGATGACAGCCTATGCATCTATGAAAATATTATTCATGTCACTAAAAAATAAATCATTTTTAAAAAATTTGTGCTGTACATAATATTTATACTAGAAATAAGTATAAGCTTGTAGTTATTGCATTGCTGGCTCCAAATATATGTAATTCTTTCAAGGGCAATAGTGTAAGATTTTATAATAAACTCCCAAGAAGAATTACGAATATGCCTTTGAATAAATTCAATAATTAAATATTTCGAAACGTACTTCTAATGTTATACTATGTATATATTTGTGGACATTAATAATATTGTCATACATTGTCAGTGTAAGTCAAGTCATTAATTACATTTTTTTTAACTATTGTCTTAAAGATTCCTTCATAAAGATTACTACTTGAAAGATTATTTTATTCATAATAAAACTGCTCGGGATTGAATTGAATTGTTCTTAATTCTTTTATTAAGACAACAGTTTGTTGGCGCCGACACCGGTATGGGTTCCAATACCTGCCATTAGGTGTTATCACTACTAGTTTTTCTTGCAGATTCTTTTCTTGTGGCTCGCGTAATGAACCAGCTATAACCTTAGTTATAAGACCAGTCTGGTGCCGGCAGACTAGTATTAAGGTAGGACATTCAATGACCTATTGTTTAAACTACTCATAGAACACCATAAGGTTGTCAGGGTTATCGGTTATTTATGTAATAAGCAAACTTATGCCCATATATTTTTATTTCTTGTTTGGACGATGTGACGATGAAATATATATTTAACTTTGACTTTGATATAAAACTTGGCAAAAATATGCGTTTACAAAATTAAATTTAAAAGAAACTTCCAGATATTCCTAAGCTGCAGATAAGTCTACAATCAACTAAAAGACTTTCGTTTTCAATGCAGCATTGACGGCAAACCAAAGTCCTTTAGTTGAGTCGAGTTTAGCCACGAGGCGGCCCTGAGCCGGCTCACATCGGCTTAAACTCTTCTCTGACCGGTTTTAAATTCGTCTCCACTCCCTAGAGATAGGGGACGTTCATTTTTTTTCATTTTTACCGGTTTTTATTTGCGCAGTTACCTGTTGAAGCTTATTTCATGTCTGTTTTACTTTGATATATGAATTAAGAAGGTTTTATTATGCAATGTTATTGAGAAGGATTTCATTAAGTGTCCTTTGCTTGTCGATAAATCTCTATTTGTCAGTCTGTTACGGTTAAAAAGATGACTTCTTTTAAATTTTAATTAGCATAAATTATTAAATAATCGTAAATATCTATGAAGTATAGCCTTGTTAAAATGCTTTTCATTAATAAAAAGAATTAAATTATTGGCTTACATTTTATTATTGGTTTATGTGTTAAGAACAGGATTTATATCGATATATATGATATACATATATAAATGATAGATCTTCCCAGTTAGAATAAGTACATTCTCAGTTGAAAGGCCATATAAAATAAATTCTCAGACGTCACAAGTGGTACCTTCACCTGTGCAATATGTTAAAACTCTCACGTGAATAAATAGGTTCTGTGCTTGGGTAGTTTGCAGTACAGTGCGGTTACACAGATTAAATAATTGGCATACGTCATATTATTTCTTTAATGTCACTCTTTCCGGAACAATTAAAACGATTAATATAATATACGTCTAGGGGTTCCACAATTTAATATACCTCATTAGCCATTTCTCTAATATTTCCGTCATTTAGGCGTCCATTACATTTGTAATGGACATACAATTATTTCTTAACGGACATCGAAACAGGGTTTATTTTTATAAAAAAATAGAAAATATTGTCTGCATTGGAACCTCATTTTCATCCATTTTTTTACCGCCAAATAGCAGTAGTCGCATTGCTGTGTCCGGAAGCAATGCAAACACTGGTTGCGAACCTGGTCGGATTAGATAACAAATCCCATCACGGTAACCACTAGAGGGTGCTTATACAAGGGTCGTCTGCTTTGATAAGGTCCCTACTCTTACCTATTGCTACCAAACAGTAATGAACAATGTTCAAATTGCTGTGTTCCGGTTTGAAAGGTGAAAGGCAGTAAAGTTACCGGTAACGTGACATAATATATTTAAGTCACAAGGTTGGCAACGCGCGTGTGGTATCTGCGGCGACACTTACTATCAAGTAGACTATGTGCTTGTTTGTCAACCTGGTCGAATAAGAAAAATCCAAAGGCTTATATCAGAATTAAGAACTGTTATATAAATATAGTGAATTTACAGTATATTCATAGCGAAAATAAATGAAACTTTTCCCAATTAAAATTATATAACATTGTTATCTATTCCATCCATTATCTGTTGTTTCTGTTCGATATTATGTTAAAAATGTATTTTTAAAAACCTGACAGATTAAATAAATAGGCGAGAGAAAATAGTTTAAAAATATTCAAATAATGAATGACACAAAAAATAAATCCCCATTTTTATTTTCCGGGTAAATCAGTTCGCCTTGACGGCTCAGCCTCTATACAGCGGAGCAGCGACAGCCCTTGACAGCTTAGACTTGGATCGAGATGCCTCAAAGATCTCGCTATTGGAAACTAGTATGTGTATTTTTATGTTTTCCTATTCCGTTGGCACGTTAAGCTGTAGTATAGAGAAATAGGTTTATATATTAAAGTACAGATCTTGGCATAGACCTATTTTTGTTTGATTTACTAATATATAACCTTTACAACATAGCAGTTGTTCTTCTCTACTGTGTACTAGTTATGTCAAGTCACGTTAATTTTTTATCGCCATTATTTAATCGATATAAAATTTGTACTTAAAAAAGTTGCATGGAATGCGCAACCTAATGTTTAAACTAGTTATATCACAAAATAACTCAATCACACTCATTAACAAAAAACACTAACAAGTAACCTAGAATTTTTATGTTTGTTTATTTAGCACAACAATGATTGTAACATTAACATTACAATAATACACTTACAGTCTATAAGAATCTATATGCACAATCAATTGTAGGCGTACATCATATGCAAAGCAAATAGATAGCACACAAATAATTAAGGCAGTTAGCAGACAAGATTAAGTAACACTGAAATAATAATAAAAATCGGAGCAATTAAGCATATACTTAATTACCTTACTCTATATACACTAGTTCTTTTACTTATAAATTAATAGCGGCCTGTCCCGGCTTCGCACGGGTAGACATAAATAGGTACAGATATTTAAGTTATAAGCATGCTAATTAAAACGACCATCACTAAATTAGGAAGAAATAGTATGCTTATCTTAAAGCTTCCCTGTACACTACGTTGGCTGTGGTATTTGTAGGTGGCAACAAAACGTATTGATTTTCAGGAGATCCTACTCGAGAAAGTGCCACATACATTTGCTATCGTCGAGTTAGTTACTCGATGCACTGCGTGGCGGCCGACGCCGGCATGTATTTTTATTTAAATTTCATGATATCTTTAGAATGGAATGGCCGATTTCAATAATTCAAAAATTGATCATCAGGTATTAAAACAGTTTTAAATATTCAATTATTTATTTGAATAAAAATTTACGAAAGACATGGATCACACGGTCTGATTTTGATCGGAATTTCTATAATTGTTAAATGTAAAAAAAGTAGTTATAGTGACGTGACGTAACTACAATAGTTAGATATACAGTCTTGTGAAGTTTTTTGTATATATTGATATATTCTATAATATTGTCGATTAATTTTTTGACCTATTATTACTTTTCGTAGCGTATGCGACATTTTATGGGTAACTTTACACCTTCGGTTGGTTTTAATAGGAATTTCTAAAGATTTCTATAGTGATCTAGTATATAATGTTATTCAAGGATAATGTAGCTTCCTAATAAAAAAAGAATTCTTGAAATCGGTACAATACTTTTTGAGTTTATTCATCATATACAAGAATACAATTTTTTTCCCTTTATAATATTATTGTAGATAGTTCGATAAAGACATTAAATAAACTTCCAGAGATCCACTACAAGCGTTGTAAAGTATACCAATCCTCGATACAGGTGAGTTTGCGCCTAATACAGTTCGTCGAAAAGTAACTCCAATAATGGTGAACAACGTATTTGCTTTCAAATCCGCTTACTCAAATCTTGCAGGTGTTGAGCTGTAATAATTTACTATTGGGTAGAATGCGATGGCGTGAAGGTGTTATATACAGGATAAGTCTTTTTTGTATGCGGATGTTTAAAATACGTGACGTATAATAAGTACACCAAGCTACGCTGGGAGGGTCGACTTCAAGATTGACCTTACGAGACCGTTGATTGAAGTTTGACTTTTGTAAGCGGATACTTAAACATGTTAATATTTTTGATGACAAAACCTAATATTCTATTCGCTTTCCCTGTCATATGATCGAGGTGTGAATGGAAATTCAGTTTCTTATCCATTAATATTCCCAAATCTCTAACAACTTCTGTTTCAAGCAATTGAGTAGTACCATTGATGTGGTAACAATATAAGATGTTGTGGATTATCTTTGAAAATTTTATATGGACACATTTGTTAACTTTTATTTCCATTCCATTAGTTTTATACCTTTTAATTTAGGAGTCTCAATTTTGTTAAAGCTCAGTTACATCGCCCGTATTGAAAAGATTGGGCTCTAAGAGCGAACCTTGAGAAACCATCAACATAAATTGCTGTGAGGTACCGGTGAAGTAGAATAGTACCTTACATTGCACCAGGTGTTGTAAAAGGTGACTAAAGTGCCGGAACGGACAGATAGCGGTATATCGGCGTTGCACAGGGTGGGGATGGGCAGCAGAATCCTCGTCGTGAAAGTTACGCTCTGCGATTGCCACCACGCTTGCCCAGCGCGGCAATTATGGGAAAAAAACCTCCTTTCTTGGAGAGGCCTTGTCCAGCAGTGGACTTTCAATGGCTGGTATGATATGATGATGATAATATAATGATTTGTTAAAAAATACATAATTCTATGTAAAAAGTAGTTCCTTGTAATCAATTTGTGCTAGTAATTTAATGACGTCCCCCCACACGATATCATTACTATCAATGTTGGAGGTGACCAACTAAAATCTTAATATCATACTTTTATAAGTTAGAAGTATTTGATAAAAATGAATTAGTTACACAATTATTATATTGTCATATGCATTGAAAAATGCTAAATAATAATTCATACAACATCTCGTATATCGTTCGTTCTTTCAATTAAATGCTTTGTTAAGCACTTCATACAGCAGATATGTATCTGTACATCTATAATACTGAAATATATATTTAACACACAATTTATGTCCCAGATAGGGATCGAAGCCATGACCCTTGGCGTACAAGATGGAATCACTACCACCTGCGCCATCGGGATTGATCAATTGTTTATCACTTTACACTCACTATTACTTGAAAGAAAAACCAGCTTAAGTAATTTTTTCATTGTCATATACATATATTTTTATCATACTGTTCTTACTTGAGTAAGAACAGTATGATAAAAATATATATAAATAAATTTTCTCTTTAAATAAACCACCACACAATTGATTGTGTGGTGGTTTATTTGAAGAAAATAAGCATTCCGCATTATATAAGAAGTAACAAGAAAAAATAAGTCAATAAATGTCACAATCCCTTTCTTAGTGTATTTTTATAGTTTTGCGACTGAACTATGTACGTATCTTAATATTGGACATCCGGGAATTAAATATTTAGCTTAATATTTAACAACATTAGCTTTGAAAAATATCCTTTATGTATTATAATTCAGTGAGGCAGGAATATGGGACAAAATCATATGGCGTCGAGGCGACGATGGATTGAATACACCGTTATTTAAACTTTTTTAAATACATCACCGTTTCTGACAATAGATTGACATAAATCATAATTTGTAGTCAGGCCCTTTTTGATATATTTTTGAAAAACAATTTTAAATTAACAAAAAATAACTGACATTACAGTATAATCATATGAAATTAAAATTGTAATTTTTTTTATTAAATACCGCAAAAATAAGCGTAGTTATTACTAAGAAAACCCATTTTTAAAAGGCGTCAACTTTAGGACTTGCGCGATTCATGCACTGATATTAAATTTTACCTGAGGGTTGATTTATGAAACGCAGGGGAATAGCAATTTCCTTTCAGGAACCGTTGCTATGGAGACCCTCGTTCTCGACGTCCCGGCTTGGAATCTTGGAAATATCACCCTGACGTAATGACCCTAATATAAGAGAGTTGGCCAAAAATGCAATAAGCATAGTATGAAGAAAATTAGGTACTCTAGGAATTTGAGATTGGAAATAGTAAGATTTGATTACACATAATAACATACGTTTGATGCTCTCGTGAAAATAAGACATTCCGTTTCGTTTTATTTAACACGCTTATTCAGGGAGCTTTAAATGAAAAATGGCGCGCAATGTCAATCGGCAATTACCTTGATTTATAATGTAAGCATTTGCGTAGGATGACGTTTTTTATATTTAACTAAAATCAGGCAAAGGGTATTTCTTATAATTAAAGATACAGTCTAGATCTATAGTTAAATATAGAGTCGAATTTAATATATAGATATTATGTATATATACATATATTACTACTTTAGTAAAGTAGGCCCCTTAGATCCCTTGCTGACGACATCTTAAGATAGAATCAGACGCCTTTTCAATATGTCTCCTCGCCAACCTTTGCTTTGGCTGTGGTAAATCCTTCTCTGTTAAAAAAATCTATTGTAATGACGATTGACAAGGGTAATCAATTACGGACCTATTTCGGTTCTAACTTAACATCAAAAAAATATTGACGTACCAGCCGTATTGTGAATTAAATAACAAAATTTTACGTGATATCTGGTTATCAATACGGTTTCCAAGCTAAAAAATCGACGTAACATATTGTAGGGGCCTTGGCAGCTGTAGTTGCTGACAACTTCGATGCAAAAGCTAAATGCCTGGCAGTATTCCTTGATCTTAAAAAGGTGTTTGATACCGTCTTTGTTCCTATTCTTGAGAAGAAGCTTGAACATATTGGAATAAGAGGTTACCATTTCTTCTTAGATATGAAAAACTACATTAACATAATGTGTCAGAGAGTAAGGGTTGGTAGAGTGATATGTTATCAGTGTTTTGGGTCCTACTCGGTTTTTGGTGTACATTAACGATCTCTGCACCTAAGAAATCAATGGCAAGCGGCACTTCTCTTATGCAGATAAACAGATGACACGGCTGTTGTTTTTTCTGGTGCCACGTAGAGTAATGTCAAGGAAAAGGCTGAGTCTGGCCTATATGTGTTTTTCTATTTACGACAGTGGACAGCCTTCTAGCTCTTTTGAAATCAAACTGCTTTTTTAGTTTTGATTCTATTAGATGTAACTGTCCCCTATTAAATAAAGTTAATACAGTACAATACTTGGGGGTAATGTTAGATCAAAGGTTGTCATGGTTTCCTAGACTGAGCTAGTGGCTACTAGGCTAGTCTTGTGCATGTTTCCGGGTCCAAAACTACCATGATTCGGGCTGAGAGAGTAAGTTAATATAGTGTGTTAGTTCAAAACTATTTTTAGAATGAACAAATGTCTGACAATTTATACTTCGCACAGCCTATACAATTCAGAAGTACAAAAAGTCTAAAAGGTTTTTGGTTTACAACTTTAAGTACAGATCGTTGAGCTTGTCCAGTCGATTATAATCTCGTTCTACATTCCCCACCCCACCTCAACACAATAAGATACAATAGATTGACATAAACATAACGTATGATTTTGAGTAAATTTATGTTAGTTATATGACGCAAATTTTTCATAACCCAAATAACATTTTCACCTTGTTATTAAGGTTTACAACATGTAGTGTCCAAGAGAGATGACTGTCTATTTTAACACCTAGATATTAAATGAATATCTTTAAGTGTACGCTTGAACAAGACCTGGATGAGAGACTATGACATGTATGTGCACAGATGCCAAAATGTGATTTAGCTTGGGTGCTAATGTTTATAGAGAAAGTGACATATTAAGTTTTTTAACATTTTGCAATAGTAAGTTTTTGTTCAGCCAAGATATTACCGTACTAAGACACCCAGTATGACTTCGAATCTCATTCCAAATATCTCCATAATCTACAAATACAGTATTATCGGCGGAGGTAAAGATCTTGCCATTAATAGGGGTGTGAAGACATAGCTCATTTATGTATAACAAGAAAAAACTTGGCCCAAGCACGCTGCCATGTGGCGTTCCGAAACTGATTTGTATTTTGATGCTGACGTACCCACCCATTCTGACACTTTGCTAACGATTTGAGAGGTAGCTCATTCACATCTCATTCACACATTCATTCATGGGTATAGAAACGGTGTCAAACGCTTTCGTTTAATCCAAAAATACTCTAATAGACTTTTATTTTCCCTGATTATTAACTATGTATTCCGTTAGATTACTGACTGCGTCCTCAGTCAATCTAACCGCTCTAAAGCCAAATTGTGACTCTGCTAGCTAATTTTATTTTTTAATCAGCCGTTTTTTCAAAAGCTTTTCGAAAACTTAAGACCGAGTGGGTAAAACCGATATCGGTCTATAATTGTTGATATCGACTCTACCCCCCCGCTTAAAAACAGGTGTTATCAGTGCCTTCTTAAATGAATTTGGAAAAACGCCACAAGCCAAACATAGATTAAAAATATAAGTAAGTACGGGTAAAATATAATTATATGTAAATTTTAGAAAATGGAAAAGGATGCCATCCCAACCAGAAACCGAATCATTTTTGAGATTCTGTATTCACGCAACTCTTGATTGTCTATATCCAGCATCACAAAAGGCTTCAAATGACTTTACTTATTAATGGAGACGGGCCCTAATGAGACACAAGGAACTTTCTGGGCGAGTTTTATCCAATAGTGGAAAAATATGAATTCACACAATCAAAAAACCTAACGGTCCTTTTGATCTATACGCAGCAAATCCGTATTTTCCTATTTTGCATTGTATGTATTGCTTACATTTTTAACTGTTTATGTTTTGGACTTTTACACTTCTCTAGTTCTGGTTTATATTATGATTGCTATAATTTTTTTACAAGATTATAATAAATATTTTGATTACTGTGATACGTAATTTGCTCTGATCTGGATTATTTTTAGTAAGTTTATTATGAATCTATGTATATCTATGACTTTCTTTATCAAGCTTTAAAACGTTTACAATCGTATCTATATTTAAGTTTTGTGCAGTTCACACTCATAAACACAAGCACGCACGCACATCTCAAACACACTCACTCACACACACGTAAGATAAATTTTATGTTGTATATTTTTGTTTTCTTTATTTATGTTTTATACAATAAATTATCTATGTTCTTTTGTTAGCATGTTAAGGAGGAAGGTCTTATTTAAAAGAGTGTGACAACCCCAAATGTAATTGTAATTTATGGCTAAACAATTAATTAAATATAAATAAAAAACAAAATTTTTAAAATATATCTATTAGATAAATCTACCACCATACATCAGGTTTCTATCTAAATGAAACAACGTATTTAAGAATTATATTTTACAAATTAACACAAAAATTACTCGGCCGATACCAAAAAATCTCTCACAATACATTTTATTCCCGTGTTCTTCCGGAAATAGGAACTAAGTAGATAAAACCATCGAGTTCTGCTCGTAGTCTAGTACTTAATTATTCTAAATAAATGTATAGTTTAAATTGGAAATCAATAAATTGCGATAAAACCGTAATATACACATGTATTAAAATTACGCAACGCAGCCATTAGTGAGTTCATAATAGTAAAACCTTCTAAGCGATATGAGGTAGATAGACCTCATAGAAAGGTCGTATGCATTAATGAGGTATCAATGCATACGACCTTACTCTCACCTATTTTAACCGCCAAATAGCAGTGTTTGCATTGCTGTGTTTTGGTTTGAAGGCAGTGAAATAATTGGGTAATGTGACATAATATCTTCAATTTACAAGATTGGTAAAGTGCTATTGATATTACAAATGTGCAGTGACGCTTACTATCACGCGGATTGAATGATTGTTTTTCGATCTGATCTAATAATAAAAAAAAATCTAAAATACTTCAGCTAAGCCATCTTAAATCACAACGTGTATGAAACATCTGAGACGACATAAGTATCAATATAAGACACTTTATATGACACTCAAAGCGACCAATTTAGCAAGAAAATTCCCAATTTTCTTTAGCCCATAAAAGATATTGTGTTTACACAGCACTTAATAAAGCGCGGGCGAGGTATCATCTTTTTGTCATTAGCGCCACAAAAGACCCCGATATGAGCTCTCGACACACAATTAATGTAGCCCCGTGTAATAATAAAGCATGACTTTTACTTGTGACGTGTCAGTGGTGAGCCCTGTTTGTGCTGCAGCATAAAAATATGTATATATATTCTTGTACTGTGGTGAGGTACCAGCAGAGTAGAACAGTGCCTCCTCCAGTACTAAGTGTCATAAGAAGTCTCCACTACGGTACCAGAAGTGAGTAATATCCGAATCCAGAATATCCACCCAAACCAGGGGATAGACAGTAGCGTCACAGTCGTAAAAATAGTGTTCTGCGATTGCCAACGGGCACGGGAACGGGCAGCACGATTATAGGCATAATTCCCTCTTTCTTGGAGAGGAATTATGTCCAGCAGTGGGCATCTAATAAAGCTGATAAGATGATGATGATAATATTTTTGTAAAAGTTGCATTAAGACGAAGAAATACTCTAATTACTCGGGTTTTAAAGATTCCTGACTTTAATTTCATCTACGTACAACTTCTATCTAACACAAATATTTGTTACGAGCAGCCTGTCGCGGCTTCACAAGGGTGGATAATTGTTTAAAATGTTTGGGTTAAATATATGTGAATTGGCTAAAACTGATTCTTAAAAACCCACGATAAAAACCAGAATATTTGCGGCGTATCAACAAAACTAGTTTACTGAGGAATTAGTAGTACATATACCAAAAAATCTCGTTTACTTAAAAAAAAATTACCTCTCATAAAATTAAATCGAAGCAAATTTTCAAGGAGTTATACCAGGATATAGTTCCGTTAATTAATTATAATTATCATTTAAATACAATATAATTTTGAATAGAAATAATGTTGTAATGATCAAGAATTATTATTGATACAAAATATTTCGAATTCCCTCTTCAGAAACTAAATATTTGAAATATTCTTAATAAACAATATTTACACTATTAATAGTAATGACCCTTTCCTATAGATTATTTTATTATTTTTTTTAAAGAGAACTTTTATTTTTTTTATATTACGAAGTCAGCAAACGAGCATTTCGTTTGATGGTAAAAATGACCGCAGCCTATAGACGCTCGTGTCATTACTAAGATATATGATACCGTGTCACTTTACCCAGTAATTTCACTGCCTCTCGCATCTATAAAACCGGAACACAGCAAGGCGAACACTGCTATTTAACGGTAGAAAAAGATGAGAGTAATGTACTAATGCAGGCGACCTTCGTAAGAGGTCTACGTAAAATTAACGTGTATCATAAATGTTGTGTAAAATAAGCAAAAAGAGTATAGATAATTAGATGAAGAGGAAGAAAGAGATGTAAAGCTGATTCAGGTTATGTAATGAATAGTTTAAATGATGTTTACAAATAAAAAAAATAACTTGTCTCAACGGTAGTGCAGTCACCCAGTATGAAAAAGATGCTGGTTCGAGTCCCGCATGACACTTCAGACAATTTGATTTTTTTCTAGTAAATATTATCTTAAATATAATGCAGCATTTTCTGTGTATAAAACCTCTCAAAGTAATTAGGTATCTATTTCTTCTTCATCGAATGCATCAACCTTGTATAAAATTTTACATTTGAGTGTTTGTAGGTATTTAATTAGCTGCAATATTGAAAAAATGGCGATGACATCTGAACACAAAAAGAGCACTAAAAAATTTTACATTTCCGCTAAGGTCTCGGTAGCACAACGGTACAACAGTCCCCCGGAATGGGTAGGATGCCGGTTTGAGGCTCGCTCCTCAATCAAGTTGATTTTTTTCTAGTGCATATAATATTAAATACAATTTAGCATTCTCTGTGCATAAGCCTTCCATACCTTTACTGTACCATACAGTTTAAGTGTTCAGTTCTCCAATGTTTACAGTTTGATAGTTGCAGGTAGGTAGGTAGGATGTGTAGTCAAGATAGTTTGTGGCAACTTAACTAATATCCTAGTCAGTAAACAAAGTTCAAACTCCACTGTTATTCTAATAAATACATCATCTAAAGCTAATCTCAACTTCCATAATTATTTTGAGCGCATAGATTTGTTTCCTGAGCGGATTATTGTGTAGTCCATTTATCAAGCTCGGTAGTGATTGCCCAACTATTAATCCTGGCAGCACAGCAATGATTAAGAGGGAAAGAAAATAAATAGTGGTAACAGTGCCAAGTCTCAATTAATTGCGGTCAATAGACGCGTTTAGAAAGAGTAGTAAGTAATTTGTAATACAGATGACTTTGTTTTAATCTTTATATCAAAAACTGGTTCTATTATTTAATGTTATTATTATTCTCAGTGTTTCAAGTCAAAAGTTTTCGATCAATGGGTGTTATTATGACTTATGGCAGCGAAACGTGATCCTTTACCATTGGCCTACTAGCTCAACGAGCTATGGAGAGGGCAATGCTCGGAGTCTCTTAGCGCGACCGTATCAGGATTGAAAAGATCCAGAACCAACCAGCGGATTAGTACGTTGAAGTAGCAATGGGCAGGGCATTTAGTACGCAGGACCGATGGCTGATCGAGTTGTAAGATTCTGGAACGGAGACCACGCATTGGCGCAGCGCAGCGTACGGCTGATATATGTATTTAAAGCATCCATAATTTAAATAGGTCTAGATCGAGCCGTTGAGTAGAAGTCTAGTGATATACACGTACAGTATAATTATATATAAAAATGTTGGCGAAGTCAATGCGCTTGCATAGAGCAAAGAGAAACGAAATGTCGAGTTGCAAAATGTTGAGCTGTTCCGCTTGAGCTGTACGCGCGTACATCCCTGGAATTTACCTTAAGCTGTCCGTATAGGGTTGAAGGATGGCAAAAGGAGTATGATTATTGGCATTTTCTGTTGGGGTCCTTAAGATTTATGAAGTTGGTGAAAATGATACGAAAACAAAAGACCACATAAAAAATATTGTCATTAAATTGGATGCTACTGCGAACAGAATATTTTGTGTAAGATAATCTTAAAGTTATATAGACACTACTTAGAGAAAAAAAAAGAAACTTTATTGAACATAATGAATAAATAAATTTTATTTCATAATACTACTAGCAGTCCCCCGCGGTGTCGTTTCACCCGCGTGAAGTTGTAAAACAAACCTAGTATGCTTTATGCTCTGCTGTTATTGGTCTTAGTGTGATGTAAATTTTTGTGACCTTGTAAATTTGATTAAATAAATGTTTTGCACATGTTTCATCGTATCTAATGAAGAACCAACATACTCATTTTCAGTGGAACAACAACATAGTTTTCTTGGTCCTCCCCTACGTTATAAAAAAACTCTTGTGCAAAATTTCAAGCTTCTAACCTTTATAGTTTCTATAGGCCCTACGGTGAAATGTCAGTAAGTCAATCTGATTCTTTTTACATATTTATATAGATAAACTGACGGCCTTCGTTTTTCCGTTTCGTAAGTTTTCACGGATTCTGTCTGTAAACTGATGTATGTACATACTGTTGTATGTATACATTAGTTAAAATATTACTACCTATTTCAATATTTACTTCACATTTGTGCATATAAATATTAAGCAATAAATCTTTTATAACATTTTAAACAACATAAAAACAAAATAATATAATACGCGCATTTAATTTGAAATTGCATTTGACATTTGTCGCCAGCAATTCTATGTAAATTACAGCTATAAAATTTAATGCACATTTCCTTTTGCCGTCAAACAATTTTAAAATAGCAGGCACGAATGTCGCTAGTTTGCATATTCTGTTTCCCAGAGATTTCAAATATCAAGCTCTTTGAGCCGTTTTGTCACCGCGTGTACCGTGACGTGAATCGTGCCAGAACTTTGGGAATAATGCGGGTATTCTAAAAGGAAAATAGAATGACTAAAACGCTTTTTCGATTATATTTTCCTACCAGAGTTTCATGAATAAAAAAATTCCAGTAACATGAGGTGGACCTCTTGCATAGGGCGTCTGCATTGGTATCTTACTCTCACCTATTTCTATCTCTGTAAAATTACTGTGGTAATGTGTCTATAAGTCATAAGATTGGAAACGTGCTAGTCATATATACCTTAAAGTATTCCTACCAAACAGTGGCGCTAACTATCATGCAAACTACAGGCTTGTTTGACGACCTGTTTTAATTAAGAAAATCCATTATTATGAAATAAATATCTAAAGCTATATTTTTTGATGATAATGTAGTTTCAAACTGGTAATATAATTTATGAAATCAGTCTAGTAGTGCTTAGTTTATTCATTACAAATGAAAAACAATATAAATCGTGCCTCGTTTCATTCCATTTTAGGTATTAATAGTTAAATTTTATGCTTATGCCTATGTTACTTGGAGAGAATGTAGTTTTCTGATTGTAAAAAATTAGTTAAATTGATTAAGTAAATTTTGAGTTAAATCGTAAAAAAAAACAATTAAATATTTCTTCTTTATATTATATTAAATAGATAGAATATAAAAATATCGATGTCAATTGGTGTATAACAATTTTTAAGCTTTCTATCCTACTAACTTGAACATTTTATATAGTTAACTTTTATTTTTAATTCTCCAATGATCAAATAAAGTTGCAAAACAAGCTTAACTTTAACAGACTACTTTTAAACAAAGTCAGCGGTTACAGACTGCCAGGCTGATCTTAAAGTTTAAAGACTTTAATTTAAGTTTTCTACAGGTTCATTACGCGAGCCATCAGAAAAGAGTCATGAAGCGTTGAGCAATGAAAAGTTGTGCAACGCGTGATTTTGTTCATTCTGCTTTGGTGTAAAACAATAAATGCATAGTCGCACACGCTTAGTTCAATATGTTCCCATGTTTCCAAATCTGCGGGATAAACTACGCAAAAATCAACGAAAGAGTTATCAAATATCTACACTATGCAGTAAATGTCACCTTATTCTCTCATGGTTGCGAATATATTTGTGAGAGTTTGGGTTGCAGTTGGTTGAGAAGTTGTGACAGATTCATAATCGTATTAGCTATTAGATATCCATAGTTGGACATAGGCATCTTCGAAAAAGGGGGAATTTTGCTGTGCATTGTTGATGGTATACGATGTTTCAGATACCTTCTGTCAGTTCCGGATAGTCACCTCTTATGCCTTTTAACTTGCTTCACGATTTTAATGTGAAAAAGTGTAATAAAATCTTTTTATGAAAATTACTCATAAAAAGTATTTATTACACTATAAATGCATCTTGTAGTATGAGTTGCTTTCTGTATATTCGGTGTAAGACACAGCCCTCCTGTCGTGGATACCATTATTGATTTTATCAAAAACCAAAGCCAACATCGCAGCAATGCCAGATCATAAAATACCGTTAGCACCTATTGCGTGGAAAGGAACGTGATCGTTTAAAACAATAAAAAATATATAATAATAATTTTGTAACTTCGAGTTGCCGCAAGTAAACCAAAACTTAAAAGTTAAATACACCGCGTTTTTATTTACTTAAACCTTCAGTTAGACTATTATTTCGGAATGGGCAGCGGGCAGCAGCATTCTCGCAACCCTCCTGCGAATGCCACCATGCCAGTGGTTCGCGGTAATTATGCTCATAAATCCACCTTGAAAACCTCGCAAACGAATTCATTTCTTTATTTTTCTCGTGTAGATTATTTCAAACAACAGTTCCAATTGGCCTAGAATTTTTGCGCGTGTTTAATTTTAGTAGACAATGTTTTTCATTTATGGAGCAAAAACTTTGGTCATGTTTCCGAAAAAACCGGCTTTATATTTTTGCAAACGTGTATTTATTGTAACACTTTATAGTACAGTTTATTTCCATAGAAAAAATTTACAATTTTAACAAAGGTTTCCTATGGATATTACATTTTAAATTGATATAAAAAGTATATGTACTAAAATTGTGGCGTATGATTTATGATGTATTGAATACATCCACACATTTTACTGCTTTGGAAGTGTCTCTCGTGTACACAAATCATTATCATACTTGCTACTGAAAGTCCACTGCCGGACATAGACCTCCCCAAGAAAGGGGGAAGTTTGCCCATAATCGCCGCGCTGGGCAAGTGTTGGCAATCGCAGAGCGCAGCTTTCGCGACGGGGATGCTGCTGTTCATCTTTGCCCTGTGCACTGTTTCGTATGGATATACCGCCAACTGTCGGTTTCGATACCTCAATCGCCTCTTATAACAACCGGTACAGGGGGAGGTACTATTCTGCTCTGCCGGTACCTTACGGCTTAATTATATTAATAACGGCAGTTTAGAAAATAGTTTTTTTTTAATCTTGACATCTACTTAACAAATTTTAGTAGATAGTTTACAGTTAGTTCTTTTAGTTTCGGAATAAATACCTGTGACATACGGACAGAAAGATAGACATGACGAATCCATAAGGGTTCTGCTTTTTGCCATTTGGCTACGGAATCATAAAGACCAACTAGTGTGTTAGTCTTTTTTGCTAGTTTATTAAGGTGCGTCCTAGAATATTGCTGCCCTATTTGGTAGGAATACTTTAAGGTAGAATTTCATTAAGGTGCTCAAAAGAGTTTAAATACGTGTTTCGCCTAAATATAAATTTGATAAATCGGTTGAAAGTACTAACGACATGCTGTCAAAAATTCGTATGATTCCCTTACATGCCCGCCGCAAGAGATACTATGTACTTTGACTACATCAAATTGTGCATTTGACAAATGATTCTCGAGTCGCTCTTTACAATTGATATCAACACTAGACATAAATCGCGCATTCTGAATTATATATAGGATTATAGCATTAATATATTTTTTATTTAGTCACACAACCATTTATATTTATACCACGTATAAATTTGACTAAAGGTATACATATTACATACAATACACTTAATCTTATTCAAAAGATAGCTTAAAAAAAGACACCTGGAAATACTTTTTAGGTGTTACTAAAAAAGTACTTTGTGTTACTTTATGAAGACGGACCAGCATTATAAAAAGTACAAGTTGAACAGCGAATTATGTGTTGTTAATTTATGTTGAATATATGTATTTCAGTAATATATAATAATAATTCCTTTCTTGTCTGATGTCCGTAACACAAGGGCTTAAAATACTTATCACGTAGTCAGGTCAGGTTAAATTTTATACAAATGTTGAGTAAATCTGAGTGTGCTATATTATGTAGGTACATAAGTACGTTACAAAATAATTCCGCTTCGGTAGTCCAAAAGGTTCATATTCGTGTACCCTGTATTTGTTTGGCTAAGAAAATAAATATAATGCTCGCGCGTCCCCAAATTCGTTATCCTGACACGTAGTGTAATATTCAGACCGCCCGCCCCTCGGAAGTCACTGGATTTATTTACATTTTATTGCACAAACATAAAAATTTACATATATCTGAGGCTACGTGGGCTAGGTAAATTGAATCCTTTATATTCTCGGCCGGTCAGCCGTGTGGTGAAATTGTTTCTACACCGTTTGAATCTTTACTGGGGAAAAAGTTTATTGACTATTTGACCGCGGGCGGTAAAACTCCGACAGTGCTTCGGGAATATCAAAGCTTCATAAATGTTTTCTGGGCTTTCATACTTTTGTTCGGACAACTGCTGACCTCGTAGTAACTACATTATTTTTTCCAAACTAGCAGCGCCCCGCGGTTTCACCAGCGTTAATTTGTAGAATTTTCATTCTAACTTTGCACTCCCATTTAAGGATGATTATTTAACATTTGTTTCATTCAATAAAGAATCTTTATTCTAAATTTCATTCGAATAATTTTAAAAACAGCATAGTTTCATACTAACTTTGCACCCCTGTTTACCCCTTTAGGGAAAAAGATTTTAATATATCCTTCCTTTGTGCTCCCCTACGTTATAATAGGAAAGTTGCGTTGGCCCTGCGTTGATATGTCAGTCAGTCAGCTTCTTCTTTTTGGGTAGATCGACTTTAGACGAATTAAGGTGCCTCTCTAAATAAATCAATTGTCTAAAATGGAATCAATGCATATACATATAGTAATCATATTTGTATTTTGGGCACTTTTGGGTTGTGCCTTTGTTGTTGTAGATTAAAGATTTGTGATAAGTTTTAATGATAGAATCTCACATTTAAAATTGAGTTCAATGAATTCGCCTGCGTCCAGCGCGATCCTGGGGTTATAATCAGATCGTCTGTACACCTTGTAGGTAGACGTCCTGAGCTGTGCTTGCCGGTACGTAGTCTCCATACCTCGTTGGGCAATTTTGAGTTGACCAATAAAGCCAATAGTTTGAGACTATGTTTCGCTGCTATAAATTATTACCGAGTAATACACATGTCGAAGAATTTCGACTTGAGACCTCAGTAGGTACGTCGGACGAGAAGATGTTTCACAGTTTTCCGAACTCTTCCCAGCCGGGTTGGGTTCGGCGGTTGACCTCTTACTTGATGTTGGACCTACCTAACTAGATTATTTGCCCTAAGTATACGTACGAGTCAATAACTTAAAAAAGCGAGCTCTCAACTGATACCTACCTAATTTGTTTAATTTACCAACGAAATCATGTATGTGCCTAATTCGAACAATTTTGTGTTTATATTTGCGTAAGCACTTAAAATAATATTTTCAAAGCAAGCAAGATTTTAAAAGCCAGTGTATTATATCTACATAATGAAAAAGAGATGTAAAGGCTGTATTGATAACCATAATAGATGAACGGAATATTGTCGTACGTTAAACATAACCTATGCCGTACATTTTTCATTTCCACTCGGATCCCTTTGAGCCGGGTATAGACAGTGGTATCCGTTAATATTAAAGGGGGACTATTGGGAGTACAACCGACAAATCAGAATAGGAATATAACCGACTGATGACGTGTTCCGCAAACGAATGCCTCAAAGACTACATGTACAATCCAGAGATTGCCAACATTTGTTTGGTTGAAAATATTATATTAAATATTTAGAATTTATAGTATAATATAGTGGTATGACATAAAGTCGTTAAAATTATAACTATGGTATGATTTATCACAATAATAAGGACACACAAAATGTTCTGCTAAGTAAAATTACCATAAAAAGCCAGAGCATAGATTTGATTTTAGAAACGAATTCCATCTGAACATTAACATGAGACACAGCGCAGAAATCAATTAATCATATTGATAGATGGCAAATAAAAGAAACGAGATGAGAAATAAAAATAAAATAACCAGCACTAAAATTAAAACGTTAGTCTATAAGTTGTACTAAAGTACGTTTGAGTAGATTTGTCCTTATTGGAATGTAGTTGTACTTTAAATTGTCGTGAGGTACCGCCAGAATAAAACAGAACCTCCCCTTGTACCAGGTGTTGTAAGAGGGGACTAAGGTAAGGTATCACAACCAACATTTAGCGATATATCTATTCGAAACGGTGCAGCTCAAGTGCACAGGGCAGGGATGTACAGCAGCATCTAACATGCTTGTCTAGCGTGGCAATTATGGGCAGAAGTACCTCTATCTTGGAGAGGCCTATGTCCAGCAGTTGATTTCTGATGGCCGGTATGGTGATAATGATTTCTGAGGTACTAGAACCGATAGATGGCGGTATATCAAACGAAACAGTGTAGCTCATATGCAACATGGCGGGTATGGGCAGCATTCCCGTCGTGAAGCTACCACGCTTGCCACCACGCCCAGCACGGCTGTTACGGGAAAAATCCGCTTATCTTGGGGAAGGCTTCCAACTGTAAAACGTCCAGCAGTGGAGGTTTTACGGCTGCTATGATGGTGGTGACGATATTTAAATTAGCTTGGACTTAAGTATTATTAGTAGAAGTCTCAAAATTGTCACTCGGCACATTTTGTTACTTTAAATATTTCGAAGGCTTTAAGAAATTTTGAGATTTCAAGTTATGCGGATTCTCATAATATAATTAAAGTGGTATTCATCTCACATTTTATTAGATAACCCGAACATTTCCTGAAGTTCAAATGCGTATTAAACCTTCAAACCTGGATTATCGATCCAATAGTACCGCGGGGCTTCTAGCGTAGTATTTACTCCAATAATTATACATAAACGGTCTGTTCCAGAGTCAATACGACTCTATTTACTATCAAAATGACTTAAATTAAGATTCATTGTTTCAAAGCCTATGCAAAAAAGGTTGACGATATCGTACATAATGTTTAATGTAGGAAGCAATTGAACGGTTGATTCATCGCGTACTCA
Source organism: Heortia vitessoides (assembly GCA_020976665.1). NCBI lineage: Eukaryota > Metazoa > Arthropoda > Insecta > Lepidoptera > Crambidae > Heortia > Heortia vitessoides. Next base: position 8,542,841 of record JACJUM010000875.1, read on the forward strand.
CCTAGCCAGCAGGCCATACAATTTGCATGGGATGAATAACTTAGCCACCTGTCAAAGGATCCCGTAGACCCAAGACGTATTGACAGATTTGGTACATTTATCAAGTGGTTCAGTTATTTATAGAAACCGCTATGGGAATAATATTCTGTTTAACACATGCTTTTATATCTATATATATAAAAATGAAACCCGTTTCGCGTTGTCACGGCATCACGTGTGAACGGCTGAACCGATTTCGATAATTCTTTTTATTAAATGTTTGTGGAAGTCCAAGGATGGTTCTTACGGAAAAAAATATTAAGAAAATCTCTGAGAAATATTGAAAAGTATACATTTAATTTTGCATATTTTAAAAAACGCGCGTTACGAATGTCAATTTTTTTTTATACGAATGTCAACGTCATTCACAGCCATAGACTATATTAAAAGAGCATCGTTTGTTCGGAAACGTGGTTACTTAATTAAGTTTGTTCGGAAACGTGGTTACTTAATTAAATTCTATTGCATTATTTTATAATTTTTTGAAAATAATACAAATAGTAAACCTATACAAATTTCGCATATCCTATTTAGTAATCTGTGGTAGTATCTGTTTCCCTAACTTGACATTGGCGTCATTGGCGAATGGCGAACAGCCAAGCCAGTTAAAAAAAAAACTGTGGTAATCTGTGGCATCACATCCATAACCGCTTTTGTTTGATAATTACGGTAAGTTGACAGCTTCATATCGATTTTTGGTAACTTTTGGTGACTACATAATATTACAATTTGGTTATACAGAAAATATATGAGAGCTTTTTATTTTCAGTTTTTAACAATGCCACCAACCAGACGTACAAATTTAGGCCACAGAACTCGAAATACGGCAAGTCAAAGAAATCTACGAGCAAATCAAACTGATGAGCAACGCGAAGCGCGAAATGAACTTCAACGGAATCGAAATCAACATAGAAATGTTGTGTTTAATCCCCACAGAGCTGCATTCAGTTATAATGTGGCAATTGATTACAGTTCAGAGCGAATTGTTGCTATTGGACTAATGAATATTGTGTGTCAACATTGCAAGGCATTGAAATTCAAAAATGAAGGCCCTGGATTGTGTTGCAGGTGATTTTCGACAAATATTGCCAGTTGTTCCACGCTCAACGCCAGCTGATGAACTGAATGCATGTTTGAAGTCGTCCATTTTATGGAAATACATTAAAACACTTAAATTGAGTATAAACATGAGAGTCGAATTGCAGGAAGACCAGTCAGGAGAAGTGTTTTCCAAACAACTACTCGATATTGGTAATGGTAATATTGCTGTTAATAGATCATCTGGATACATTACATTCCCTACCAATTTTTGTAACTTTTGTGAATCAAAGACCGAACTCATGGAGAAGGTTTTCCCAAACATTGCACAAAATTACGTAAATCACGTTTGGTTAAGCGAACGTGTTATATTGGCCGCAAAAAATGTTGATGTGAACGAAATGAATTTTCAGATTCAAGAGAAAATAGCTGGCGAATTGAAGAATTACAAATCAGTTGATTCCGTTACTAATGAAGATGAAGTTGCGAATTATCCAACAGAATTTTTAAATTCGCTGGAATTGCCCGGGTTACCACCTCATAATCTGCCATTAAAAATCGGATCAGTAATTATTATGTTACGGAACATAAACCAGCCACGTCTGTGTAATGGCACCCGGCTTGCGGTGAAGAAATTATTGAACAACGTCATCGAAGCCACAATTTTGAAAGGGAAGTACAAAGGCGAAGATGTTTTAATCCCACGCATCCCTATGATACCGAACGATATGCCATTCAGCTTTAAGCGTTTACAGTTTCCAGTGCGGCTTGCATTTGCAATGTCAATAAATAAATCACAAGGGCAGTCGCTAAGTGTATGTGGCATCAATCTAGTATATATATATATATATATATATATCTATATGTTGCCTGTTCCCGTGTCGGAAAACCATCAGCATTATTTATTTACGCGCCAGAACATAAAACTAAAAATATAGTGTACCAAAAAGCATTAGATTAAAGAAACAGCAGCATTAGAATAGAGAAAAACAGTGAAGGGTATAGAGGCTATTAGTTGTTTTCTAGAGCGCGCGTGGTGTTAAGCTCAGTATTTACTTCAAAATGCCAAGTTGTTCAATAGCGATTTGTAAAAATATAAGTGGAATTATTGAATCCTATGGAATAAACACTATTATGAAAATATATATTTTGTTTTGTATTTAATAAAATTAGGTCCTTTTCAGATATGGCGAGACCAGGGAAATAGGGATTAATTTATATATGGAGGATATTATAGATTCCAGTTTAAATTGAATAGGTACTCATACCTAAGATAGGTCAACTATACAAAATAAAGTAGTGCATCAAAGCTACGCTAAGGCGGTACGAAGTTCGCCGGGTCAGCTAGTGTTAAATAAATATGAACACTTTTAAATTTACCTTCATATTATTTATTATCAAATCTGTAGTTTCTTTGCACTTTTTATATAATATTTACTAGCTGACCCGATAGACGCTGTTGTGTCTTAATCTTTTTTTATGATATACCTACGTTTATCATGAAAAAAGATATTGCACTATAAATTACACTAATATTATCGAAAGTATGTGAGTGTGTATGTATGTTATTCTTGCATAAATAGACTACTTAATGAATTTTCATTAAACTTTACAATAATGTTGCTTATATATTAGAATAGCACAAAGATTATATTTTATAAAGATTTGTCAAAAAGCAAATCTTCTTGTGCAACACAAAATTTTTCTATATCTACATATTTGATAGTTATCTATACCTTAGTAATGTCCTAAGAAGTAACTTAGGCAACTTTTATTATTTACACGGAAAAGAAGCGAGTGGCATCGCGGGGCGCACCTAGTTTAGATATAATTTAATGTTGGATCAAACTGTACACAGTAAGCAAGCATTTACTAAAATCATTACGTGTCACGTGATTTAACATAAAAAATATTTTCCATTATGTCTTCCAGCTTTACCTTGAGTCTGAAAGTTAAAGCTGAAGGACAGTACCTACGAACAATGCAAAATTTAATCACACTCAGGTAATTGGTTAAGCCGTTTAAGCTAAATAAACTTTTAGACATATATTTTCGCATTTATAAAAATCATCATCGTTATCATATCAGCTTTAAGACGTCCACTACTGGACATAGGCCTCCCCAAGTAATCTCCAATAGGACCGGTTGTATACGGTCTGTGTCTATAATGTATGAATAAATAATGATATATACCATATGCATAATAATATTATTTATATAAACGTCTTAGTTATCTCATACAGTCTTGTACATGAGAGTCGTTATTTAGAAAGTAGTCGATCTACATAATCTACAAACGTTGTGTATCTACGAAATCTACCAATTAATTTACTTATATTCTAACCTTAAGTATAATAACCGCAAAATATATTATCACCACATATTTTCACGTCAACCATTGGAAATCCACTCCTAGATATAGGCTTCCCCAAGGAATTGGGAATTTTGCCCATAATTGCCTCGCTAGGCTTGCCTAGCTCGGGTTTATAGTATTGGCTCTGTTATTGTTAACACGCTTGCGTGTTGGCAAGCCTTCACGGCTGTTGCCCATCCTTGAGCTACTCTGTTATGGATATACCGCCATCTGACGGTTCTGGTACCTCAGTCGTCTCTTACGATACCTGGTACCGGAGGAATTACTATTTTACTCTGTCATACTTCTATTTTACTTACGCACGGTAAAATGTATACCAATCTACTTTTTTGGTCTGTCTCTAACTCGGTCACTAAAACATTATTTACATAAACTTATTATTGGTTTTTGTCTTGTAATTTATAGAATTGTGGCGTAGTTTTAATTTTTTAGTTACGATACTTGGCATTGCATTCAACTAAGTAATTCTATTGAATCGCCTAAGCATTGTTGATTAATCACTCTTAGACAGTTACCTCTTATAAGATAAAAAATATCGCAGCTGTTTTTAAAGGTTTCACGACTACAATTTCTCGGTAAAAAGGGTCGCTGTTATGATTTGCCTGATTTTGTTAAATGGCTAGCCGTAAAAAAATATACTATGCATATTGGCAATGATATGTTTTGGTAAAAAATTGTTTCTATTACAAACCCCCAACGTTTGAAAGCAATGTATTATAGGATTGTTGTAGACCATATTTTACGAATCCATTTATTGATGTCGCCGAATGAAAGTATTGAATCGTATAAAAGTAGCGAACCGGACACCGGAATGGCAACATTCATCACAACCAATGACATAAAATGATTTAACAACACTGGCTTATTTCCTCGTGGAAATTGCGAAATTGTACCTAACTTTATTTTAAGCGATTTAAGTTTTGGACGATAGTAATATTTTTAATAGGCAATTATTTAATCTTGGGTCTTTAAATCTTGGGTTATTTCAATCGGAAAAGGTAAAAATGGAAATATAATATAAAAACAATAGAAAACAAGAACTATAAAGTGGTAGTTTGAGGATCTATTAAATATCAAAGTAAATAATGAGGTACACGCACTCTAAATACTAGTTTATAAATTTAACTCAAAAGTTGAACATAGATATGATCTTATTGAAATTGCAGAAGAGAGCTTGACAAGGCAACTTTTTTTTTGTGTGATGCCTGAGTTCGCCGTCGAATTTACTAATAATAAATTAAAACAATATCTCACACATTACGCTGACGCTGAGATAAGTCACTTGAAGCCCTTGTGTTACGTTCATCAGACAACAGAGAGATCTCAAATATAAATATATAATAATAATACATTAATGCCCACAACATTTCATACATTGTCCTGATTCTGTGATAAGTTGCTTAAACTTCTTGTGTTACGGACATCAGACAGAAAAGGATTAACAAATATACTAATTAAATAGATATATTTAGAACCCAGACATAGAGCAATCACAAATATTTGTCGAGGGTGGAGATCGAACACACGATCTTAGGCGCACAAGATAGGACCACAAGCGTCTGTACCATCGGGCCACCATACCACTACTGCGATTTGTTGATGATGAATTCTAAGTAATTACTAGGTCAAATATAATTACCGATCAGAAAAGCTGCTTAATTTTTTAAATTTTTCGTTCGAAGTTTCGGCAATTTTACGGTAATCGTTACGGTTTTTACTATAAGTGAAGTTGAACATGTTAAAAAACATTAGCTTATATCAGCTGTTAGATAAAATTGATCTGCTGTGGCACTGCGCATGTGCGCTTGCTACAACTGCAGGTAAAGTACATATTAACAGCATAGATACACACAATATATTAATTCTTATAGCAATACAATATATATACACATATATCCTATATGTACAAGTACATACATTACATATTGCACACATATCCTATACTTACGTATTCAAATTCTAATGCAGTTTTTAGTGTTAAGAACCACCACTTGATGCGTGTGCACATACTCTTTAATTCCATTGACGTGCTCAGACTAAAATAACATAGCAAGTAAAACAAAAGCTGTGCCTATTCATGCCTAATCCATATTTTTCTGTGTCGTCGAATAAGAGCGTATCAAAAAAAAGGCCACATGAGATATGAAAAACCCCTTGAAAAGTGCCCATGTTAATTTGGATAACTTGAGTGAAGCAAACTTACAAATTGTAAGTATCATTCTATGGTAGAGTGACGTAGTATCATTTTCCAATCATGTAGAAATGTGTTGTTTATGTGACAAATAATGTAATTGTGTTTTACTACGTAAGTTTTTTTTATTATAGCTATCATTGAAAAAAAGTACAGCAGTTTGCAATTTGAAATTAGAATGAAACACCTAATTTAAAATAAAAAAAAACAAGCAATATTTTTATCTAGCAACCTTCTAACGCAACAAAAATAAACCAGTTGTAAGAGAAAAACAAACGAACACGGACCACAAAAGAAACAGAACCATTTCTACTGAATGTTGGAGCTGCAATAGTAAACCGCCGCTCTCTTTTTACGGTAACTTAGTTTTCGACGTGCCCGCTGAGTTAACAGTTGTAGGGGCTATGAGAGATACGATAAAGTTTAAATTGCTCTTGTTCAATACACATAAATTGTGTACGAGATAGATAACGCAACTGCACGGATACTGGTTTCGAATCAGAATGCGTAAATTCTATCTGCTATGTTTTGGGATTTGGCACACTGGATACAAACGGCCTTGTTTTGTTACGCCAATAGTAAGGAAGAAAGGCACACCCCTTTCGAGGCAACTCTATAGGCTTTTTGTAGAAACCGTAAATAAAAAAGACTTCAATACTTATAAATCGGGAATCGTAAATAGGATCCTTATCCTGCTTGTTAGTTTAATAAATTGGTAACAAAGAAGTTTCCAAGAGAGTATATTTTTTTGTCTTGTGACATCTCTGAACTAGTGAGTTATAAATTAAAGGATTAATATAAACGATAATGGGCATGTCATGATATCAACGTCAACCGTTTTTGATTGAAAATAATTAACTATTTTTAGTATGACCAAATTTTTTTAGTCTAGATTATATAATTAAGGCTTGACAATCGCCTGGTTGCAACTTTATTATATTAGGTACTGTCGGAATAGAGTCGTGGGGTGGAGTAGAATAGTAACCCCCCTAACCCGACCAGGTGTCGTAAGTGGCGACTAAGGTACTGGAACCGATAGATGTCGGTGTATACATCCGAAACACTACAGTTTAAATACTACAGGATGGGGATGGGCAGCAGTATCTGCATCGTTCTGCGATTGCCAGCAAATCTGACCTGCGCGGTAAACGGGCAAAAATACTCTCATCTAGTGGAGGCTTATATCAAACAATGTAAATACATTAGTAAGTTCTTTACCAAATTTTCAAAAGTTTAATATGGACTATGACTGAACGATTCGTTAAATTATGGCATGACAAAACTCTTTTGCATCTTAAGACATCCTTAAGTATAGTAATTCAGGCCTACTCCAGTTGCCAGATATAATATGTTTATAATTACAAGATTAACGGTGATTGTAAGTACCTTTGCAACAATATAGCAGTATTTACATGTGTGGCCGGTAAACAAAGATTCGCAATACATACCCAAAATCACATTCACGAAACAAATCGTGTGTTGCTTATCCAACCGTAACATCACTTTGATGTTTGTTTCAAAGGAGCTTCCTGTCGGTTTTCCAATGTATGTTCAATGGAAGAATTGCCGATTACCGTAACCAAACACATAATGTAGGTACTTCATATTGCTCGATTGATTTTAGCATAACGGCGTTATTAATTTGTCAAAAGTGTATTCATTGTTCAACACCCATTGCTTTAGAACTTCATTAATTGATAATGTACGATAAACTATCTAGTTAAAGGAAAACTTCATCATCATTTAATTAAAATACTCTAACCCTAATAGAAGTTTTGAAGATAAAACATTTTGAAGTGAAATGTTCCTAAATAAATAGTCAGGGCTCAAAAATCAGTCTTATCAAACAACCGTATTTTGATTCAGACCTTTTTTTTGAGTTAATAATATGTTTTACATCAGCAAGCGAAGCAGAAAGTGATTTCAATATGTTTATTTTACTGAATAATAACATTAAACACATTATTGTATTCTAAACATAAAAATGCATGAAAAAAAACTGTAATTATAAAGTAAAATGGGCAGCCTTATCGCAAAACGAGATTTCTTTTAGGCAACCTTTGGATGGAAAGAGGGAATGAAACAAAAAGGTAGTAAGTAATATATGATGCACTAGTCCTAAATATGCCTTAGACAGAGATCAATAAATCATCCTATTATTGGTACATAGAATATCCTCGTGCCGAACCCACGCTTTGAGTCAAGCAAAGTGCCGAGTTAGTATGATTTTTACTGACATATCAAAAAAACGTCTTAAAATTTCAGCAAATTCACATAAAACAGTAACCAAATACGAACCTAAACTACTTTTATAACTGAATAAAAACATTGCTGTAAATTGTGCGGAAAACACTCTAATTAAGTTTGAATTTATCTCGAACGTATATGTAGATGTTTATAGACAGACGTGACAAGCGATTTTATTCGTATAAGTCTAAGACTTAAATATTTTTTGTTTTACATTTACGCGTTTCCTACTTATAATTACCTTTTTTAAGATACGATACGACAACATAAGATTTAATGAAATAGTACAAAACCATAACAAAAGTTGGAGAAAGCCACAACATTTCATATTAATCGCTGTTTTTCACACTTAAAACAATAAAAATAATATAATTCATTCACACATCTTATATATTGACCTGACTACGAGATAGATCGCCTAAAGCGCATGCATAAAGCGGATATTAAACAACAGATGAATCACAAATATAATACTAGAATACATACTATATAATGTCCAGACTCGTATGTAGTAACAATTCATGAGACAACCTCCGCAGTACATTATATGAAGCACTAAATATACTTTATCTAAAAGTCCGTTCATCATCATAAACATATGTGTATCCGCTGAATACGTATGGCAGAAATGGTCGGGATTTTCTATTTCTCGGCGAGAAACAGGAAAAACTGCATAAATCTAGATCTCGGTGACTAATGACTGGGGCCACGGTAGTTGAGACAAATTATAGCCGTGGGGAGCTAACGGTCGAATTTCCTAATTACTGTATGTGGCGATAATTAAATTAAGCTCGGATAAAAAAATCAAATTAATAGACTAAAAATTTTTTTTGATGTAAGTTCGATGGAAGAATTTCCGATTACCAAAACCAAACAAAGAATGTAGGTACATAATATTGCTTAAATGATTTTGGTATGACTGTGTCATTAATTCGGCAAAAGTTTGTTGTTTTGCATCACCCAATTGTTTAAAAACCTTATTAATAAAATATAAACTAAAGCTTTTTTTATTCGTTTAAACTGATTGATGACTTTAATAAGTGACGTTAATAGTTTAATAAGTGAGTTATATTTCAGTGCATATTCGGATGCTCATCGAATTTTTTTTCAAAGAATTATCCTTTTAAGTCATTAACAGTTTCGTTTATTAGTGTCTTGTTAACATATCATATTAAATGAAAGAATATAATACTTTGAAAAACAAATTAAATACCGTGTCTGTGTATACACAGGTATCTTTACAGTATACTGTACAGTATACTGTAAAGATATTGCTCGCAAGTTTTTTTTAAGCCTGATTGCCTTTTAGCTGCTTCTGATCCTACCATTAAAAATAATTGAAACTTACATTATGTATAGGTCCAGCGGACAATACATAAACATACAAATATTTTTTTTTAGGTTTAGGTTTTTAACATCATCAGAAAGTCATCGAACCTGTATTCAACCATTTGATATACTGGTATGAGCTATTACAACAAAGAAAGGGCGAGTCCCAAGTAAATAAAATATATCAAAAAAATCGCTCGTTAATCGAAGCTATTTTCTTTATCAACTTAGCTCCTTAGCAACAACCTAAGCTAATTTCTCTACCATGTTTGGGAGAGATAATTAAGTGTAATATTTGTTCTAATAAAAAAGTAAATGTCTAAAAATCTTTTTAATTATGATGTTGTGCTATGTGTTGTTCTGTTTGTCCTTGAACCGATATTAATAAATGTTTACTTTCTGTATACTAATGTATGTTTAATACAACTTGGGAGATAGTATAGTTTATATTTAAATTATTATACCTGTAGTCAAAGCATTTTGTTACGGATTTCAGACAACAGAGGAACTATCATAATATTTAACACCTAGCCACAGAATAAAAACAAATGTTCAAAGTGTATGCACTGGGGAGGATCGAACCGAACAGAATGCGCTACCGGCCCCGTCAACTGAAAAAAAATAGATCAAGGCTAATAACAAAAGAATGTAAGGAATACATTCGTGTCTATTCTTCATAATATATTTACCACCCGAACACGTATTTAATCTGGATTGCCTCGGTTATATTGGGGAGATAATATGCCAACTGGTAATCCTTTGATTTTTATGGACTCCCGTGTATGTTTATGGGCTTCGTAATAGCTACCACATAAGCCTAGACCTGGCTTAATGGGCTGCAAATGAAAAACGGGCTGGTTGCGGTGACGTGTTCCCAAGGGCAGTGAAAGGGATTATGAGGGATGTAATACACTAAAATATATCAATATAATCTTCGGTTAAGTGTCCTAAAAGGTTTGTTAGTAAAACATGTTTTTTTTATAACGTGGTTTATATTAGTAAGGTCTACGATTATTTTTAATTTTTATTTTCTGTACTAGAGGTAGATCTGATACAAAGTTCGTGTATGGGTCACTTTTACCTATTTTTACCGCTAAATAGCAGTGTTCACATTGCAGTGTTATGATGAGAGGCAAGAGGGGCCATGAAATCACTGTGTAATGTGACATAATATCTATAAGTCACTAGGTTGGCAACTCCTTAGTGATATCCTTGTGATAATACGAGCGTCCATGTTTTCTCAATCAGCTATTGTTAATATGGTGCGCAAATTGTGATAACGGCACATTTTTATTAAATTTTGTTATCTAATTTTGTTTCTACATTTGAAAACATATGAACTACATTTTTAATAAAAACGAAACTGTTTTTTTAAAACGTATCCATTCTTATCTCGAGTATTAAACGTCTATATAAAATTGAGTTATGACTATTATCCCCGAGCAAAGCACTGTATTATCCCGCGGTTCTCCTCGGGGACACTCGACTACTGCCGTTTATGATCCATTTGTATCGACTATGTGCCTCCACGCGGTCGTTATTGAAAATAACATGTTTGTTTACACTGTCATCGATGGTGGGAAATGGGAAAATTGTCTTGCGACCGATAGATGTAAATAAAGCTTGGCGGTTATGGTTTTGGCCACATAATGCATTAGATGCCGATATATTTGGTATGCATGCTTTACCCAATCAGACCAGCTTGACGGATGTGTTGTGGACCTGACGGTGCCGTGAGGTACCGGCAGAGTAAAATAGTACCTCCTACTACAGCAGGTATCGTAAGAGGCGACTAAGGTACCAGAACCGACAGATGGTGGTATATCATTCCGGAACAGTGCAGCTCTTATGCACGGGGCGGGGATGAGCACCAGAATCCTCGTCGCAAAAGCTGTGCTCTGCAATTGCTAACACGCTTGCCCAGCGCGGAAATTATGGCCACAAAACCTCCTTTCTTGGAGAGGCCTATATCCAGCAGTGGTCTTTCAATGGCTGGTATGATGGTGATGATGATGATATTTGGTATCCTAATCATACATTTCACTAAAACTTTCCGTATCTCGTAGAAAACATATCTGTTCGACGTTTACTGTTGAACAAAAGCTTCTCCAAGAAGGTGGAAATTGTGCATATGATTGCCGCGCTGGGCAAACGTGTTGCAGAGTGCACTTTCGCGACGGGAATGCTGCCTATTCCAGCCATTTGCGTTTGAGCTTCGCCGTTACGGATTGGTATATCGCCATCTGTCGGTTCCGGTACCACATTCGTCTCTTACGACACCTAGTGCAATGGGTACGTTTACGTCTTTTACGACACTTAATATACTTAAGCCTATTTATTCTCAATTTGCTTCGGTCTTGACTTATATATTTGTCTATATTTATAATAGATTGTACAGTCCGTTATTTAATAAATTGATCAACTTACAATCAGACTAAGTGGCTCGTAGCATTTGTGTTTAGGATATTAAACAAAAAGGCAATATTATATTCTTAAAATACCATTTTCGATTTGGTTAGTGTGAACCATTCGGAGTTTGCACATGACCTCATTCAATAAATTCTACATTAGATAACGGTGCAAAATTTTTTGATCCTAGATTACCCAATTACCACTTGGCCACGTAACCCGGACACAGTTTTTATATTACACAATTTCTGTTTATGTTTATCTTCTAATATAGATATGAATGAGAATATTGCTGTATTTGTGGTGTACAATTTTTTGAGTGATGCAGATAGTGACGCGATGAAGTTTCTATGGGTGTACTCACCTCAAGGTAATAAAGGTTAGTCAGTATAATCTTTCTTTATTAATACGTAAAGCAAGAATTTTTTTGATCTTTTTAAGGAAATTGTGAGGACGGAACAATGTGAATGACATAGTTAAAGTTAATCTGGGGAAGAAGTGCCTTAAACTATTTTCTTTGTACAAAATGTACATATACATTATACTAAATTTATTAAAATAACTATTACATACATTACTGTTTAATTATCTAAATGTAAGTAAAGAATAAAGAAGTTTTCACAAAATTTTATGAATTACCTTGAGGCGTCCTGTCCCGGCTTCGCACGGGTGGATAATTGTTTTAAACATTTAGGCTAAACAAATATAGTCTGGCTCAAACCAATTCTAGTCTTGATAACCTTACCCGCGATCCAATCAGAATCGATCGATTTACTAATAGAAATGTCTTCTGATCGAAAATTGATTATTGTACTAATCTAACAATATTTCAGAAAGAACCACTATCTGATAAATTAGATAACATTATTAAAATTCATGTATTTTATTCTAGTAAAAAGTCTTGCCTATGTTATTAAGGACTAATGTAGCATTCTAATGTCCAGTTGATTATAAATTTATTTGTGCCAAACATGCGTATATACAACGTCTCATCTATATACTATTGGTGTAGATTATTGTAGATATAGATGATCAAATCGACCACCAGCCGATAACTATTAATATTGTACTGTGTTACAAAAATTGTGTCAAGAGTTTGGACGAAATCAAAACATTCCTTAGAATAAACAAGACTTATTATTTAGCAAATTGTTGTTGTAATAGATTGTTGTTTGTTCGGTTGTTTCATTCTCGCTTGACTAATAGACAACATTTCATGGTACCAAGAACTGGCGACAGCTTGAAATATAGAGACAAATTCATATGGGTCTCATTTACATAGTGCTTTACGCGGGAAAAGCGAACGTTTAAGACTTTTATCTTAAATTTTGCTGCCGAAGAAACATTTTTTGTTCCGTTATGAGTTACCGAGTCACAAGAACTGTTTAAGATCAGAGTAAGTGACTGGCAAAATACAGTTTCCTCTGCTTCTATAAAGATAAGTCATAATATTCATTGGATTGAGCTCAATATTGACTTCTACGGGTATATGTTTTTATAAATAATCAGTACTAATGACTTATTTTTTATTGATTAAAATGCAGTTATAAAACGAAGTTACCTTTTAAATTCCGAAAAATATATACGTCCGTACCAAAAAAGTTCGCTGCGCGTCAATATTATTTGTTTTATAAAATATCCACGTTCCATTTTCGTAGTTGGAGAAAAATTGGAAATTGAGGGAAAAGCAAATGAATATCCAGAAAATCAACACTCAACTTGAAATCGCCAATTGTTTTTCAGACGTTTTTTTCCGGTGGAACAACAAATTAATTCGTTTACTTGTTCCGATATTGTTTTTTAACGACTTTTTAATATTTATGTGTGAAGTTTTAACCCGGAATATAAAAACGAGGTATGTTTTTGTTTGTATTGTGCATCTGTCTATGCTATCATAGCTTTCAAATGGAAGAATTTTGTAATATGTTTAATTATTTGAAAGTTCTAATGTAATCTTCTTTCTATATATAAATGTAAAATAAAATAACCAGATGTATTTTAATGGCAAATAAGAATGAATAAAATAGTCTTTAATTGCCATTAATTCAAATAAAAATAATAGATTATTTTTCTCTTTTTGGGCCATTATACATAAATATATATATATATATATATATATATATATATATATATATATATATATATGTATAATGACCCAATACCAATACGTGTATATACGTGAGCTATGTAGGAGTGTGTGTATGTGTAAATGTATGAATGTATCTCGTAAAAAAGATCAATTTCCTCGTAAGATAGTTTTATAAGAATTTCTATTAATTTTGTTTTGAAGTGGTGATTATAGAGCTTCATGACGATAGAGACCATTTTTAAAAGCTTGTTGTGCAGCATGGGTGCGTAGAAGTCATAGCTCCTTCTGGAAAAAACAGATCTGTCTGACTTCAGAAAGGGGTAATATCTCATCAATCAATTTAGGGAGACTAGGAATAGAGTATCGGTAACATCGACGCAATGATAAATATTGAACGGGTGTGAGTGTGCTTGGAGTAGGAAATTATTGCATGGACAAGAGCGAACCGGTACACCGAAAGAGATCTACTTAGTTTGGGATGCATTAAGGGTAGAAAAGCTGTTTTCGAACCATGCAGTTAACCTCTTCATACTATACTCAGTATGAAATAAAATATCAACCGCAAATATCAAAATGTAACTATACGAGAAAAAGAGTCGGATTAAGGGTACTTCCCTGTGAAATGCCATTATGACAAATAGCATCATCGCTCGTAAACCCTTTATCCTGGCCACCTGGGATCTGACATTTAGATAGGATGTAAACCAATCAAGAGCTAACAAACTAATACTTAAGTTTTATAGCGTAGTTCGTAAGTATATATAGTATTAGTATTGACACTATGTCAGAAGCCTTTTGTAAGTCTAGGAAAACACCAAGACATCTTTTGTTACAGTCCAGGTTCACCTTTTAGAAATAAGGTGAAGGAAATCCTCTTTGGTGGATTTGTTTTTTCTGAAGCCATATTGGTAAGGACCAAGTAATTGTTTTCTCTACAAATACTCAACTAGTCTTTTGTTGACAATTTTTTCGAGGACTTTAGAGGGTGAGAGTAGAAAAGAAATAGGCATATAGTTGGTAGTCAAATCTTTTTGTTCACTTTTAGGAACGGGGGTTTAGCCTTTTTGAAAATATCAGGAAACAGATTATTGACAAAGGTTTATGTGAAAAATGAGAGGTTCTAGTATCTGAGTATACAAAACTTTGAGCAAATTTATGGTTATAATTTCCTATCCTGGGGCACCATTTGATTTGAGGCTCATGATAACTTTATGCACTATATAGAATTCAGTAATAAACAGGGAAAATTAAGGCAACGGAGCGTTCTGCTTCCTAGCATCAGCTGCCAATTGTGTCTCAGTCACTGCCAGTTTATTTAGCGTTTTGTTTGCCAAATCTGGCCCAACTTACGTAAAGTAACGATTTACTTTATCGAGCGATACTTGTATTGATGTTTTTATTTTTATAAGTTTATCGTTTATCGGGCACATCATATGTATTATTTATATTACACACATCTTTGATCAATTGTCAAGTATTCTTGATGCATCCAGTGCTTTTATTAAATTCGAATAAGCAATAAAAACTTTTACTAACCTTTATTATTTGGTTTCATTATAGATTTTGATGTCTTGTAGATTTATTTAATGGTTTCATCATCTAGAAAACGCTTATGTAGGTAACATAAGCGTTTTATAGATAGAAAGTGTAGTTTATTTTTCTACGTATAGACGTAAGAATATCAGATGTAATCAAAGGCTTTAAAAGTTGGTTTCTATGGGGAGTCTAAGACGTAATTTTAGTATTATTGTTTATTATAGGAGTTAGTTTAGATACTACTATTACTAGCAGTTTTGTTAATATCAGTTTGTAAATAAAATTCAGTCCAATCTGCTATTGCAAATTATTCAAGTATACCAGTATGGTCGATTTTTATGTTTTACATATTTTCAATGTTTTTTTGGAATTTAAGTTTATATTTAATTTTAATTTAACCTTGTCTGTCACTGTGGTTGTGTATTACTACAATATAGGTAAAGGACCGCTGAGTGTAGGGGCCAAAACAAACGTTTTCCACTTATTATGTGTTTTAATCATAAATTAATCTATGCATGAATCTTATCGTAGGCTTACCAATACCTTGAAGTAAGTCATAGTATGACAGCAGATTCATGTTGCCGGCACTACTCGCAAAAATGATCCCTGGCATTATATTAAGAGTAATATCACCAGTTGATATTATAGTACTCGAGGATATATTTTATAATATTAATTTCTAAAGAGTTATAGTCTATATGAACATATAACGATACAGTCATCCTGTAAGCTCAACACTAAGCAGTTCCCACCGGCAGAGTCTGGCTCTGCAGCAATAACTACAAACGAGTTGAAATCTTGTGTACTGGTGATGATTATAAAATAATATCAAATTGCTTCCACATAACAATTATTCTTAAAAAGATATGTAATATGACATCAAGCAATTCAACTTTATTAGATCATCATCATATCAGCATCATATCAGCATAATATCATATAAGCAAAGTCCACTGTTGGACTCCGCAAGATAAGAGGATTTTTGCCCATAATTGCTGCGCGGGTAGGATAGGTAGAGGTCTAGTGGCAACCTCAAATTCACGACGAGGATGTTGCTGCCTATCCCCACTCTGTAATCTTTTAGTTGCACTGTTTCGGATTAATATACCGCCTTTTGTCGGTGCCGATACCTTAGTCGCTTTTAACGTTAATTGGAACAGAGGGAGGTGTTAGCTAGAGGCTTTACTCCACCGGTTTCCCAAGGCTCATTACAAGCTTAAACCATATAATTTATAGCCAAAAGAATCGATTGGTTATTGAAGATGAGTAGTTGGAAAGGAAATTTTACTTATTGGTATTTAATTGTAAGTAATCATTATGATATTAATTAAAAAAATGGGAATTTATTTATAAAGCCTTCGTTGTTTCTGGCTTACATGTTCAGGGAAGAAAATCATATTACTATTCTTATTTGATTTTTAATTTAATGCATTAATTTAATAAATTCAAAATGAGCGTGTCATAGATTATCATATTCGTGGATGAAATACAAGTTTACTATCCCATATTTTTTTTGCATAATCAACTATAAGATTTTATATTTAACAAGACTTCATATACATTAAATTTACTCATCTACTATTAAACTCCTCAAAAGTTATCCTGTTTTAAATATATATGTTAATGATAAAAAAAGAAATATTGCGAATATAACCTGACTTATTAATGAAAGCAAACAAAGCTTAATAAAAATCGGTTTGGTAGTAAGAAATTTATCATGGACATAATAATAATAATATTCTTTATTGTACATACCATAAGCAACACATTCAAATAACATAGAAAAACATACAACAGTACAGTACAATAGACATACAACGTGACACGAAATTTTATGTTTTAAGATGTACCATAATTTAGACAAATTCGGTTCTAGATCTACCAAAACAATAGGAATAGCCATTTATCGTTGAAAATACGCCGATAGATAAAACAAATCGCTCGTCTTTTTGTGACAAACAATTTAGGAATCAATTTATTTTCAATACCACGCTTGAAGAGCTCCTTTTGTATGTTCGCTTTGAAAGTGTATAGTTATATATTAGGAATATTGAAAGACACTCTTGGACAATAAAAACTTTAAAAGGATTAAAATGGTCAACTAAGACTTTACCTTAAGATAGACTGCCAGGATACTGTAGCTTATTATATTATAAAATAATAAATTCTTACAACATCTCATATATTTACACGACTCCGAGATAAATCCCTTATAGCACTTATGATATATAAACTTAAATACGTATATTCACCACCATCTGCACCATCGGGTTCGTTCATCTTTATTTAGGACTATCTTACCTATCCTTAATATGCCCTTTACCACTCCAGTATTTTCCGCCATATAGATGCCGTTCGTTTCCTAATCAAGTTGAAGAAATCATTTACACTTGCTACAGAAAACATATTTGATGTGCTGAACCTGGGAAGGCCCATCAGCATCTTAAAGGCATACAATATTGCACACGAAGTATGTTGTAAGCCCGCAACAAGCGCACCAAAGGCTGCTAGTGTAAAAGCATGAGAGGACCCCTTGAATAGGGTAACCTTAACTTCAATATTATGTTCTTGTTCAATATCGCAGTTATTCGTATTATATTCTGTAAAAATATCTTCATATATTCTGTCGTATATTCTAAATAATTGAATTGATATGGAAAGATACACCAAGATTGACTGATGGCGACTATATTATATTATTAATATTATAAATTAGCCTATGTTCAACAACGTAAGCCTCACATGTTACTGCCAAAATTATTATTTAGGCAGCAACATGTCGTCTGTCTACTTATTGCTTATTCATATAAAGGCTAAATTAAACAATCAAATTAGAACACTCATATTAAAACTAATCAAATAGCTCATCCGATCCATTTGGACCGACGGTTAACACGTTCTCCGCTAACGCAGTCAGTGCTGACCATCAGTGAAGTTTCCCTTTAGGCCTATAAAATTTTTCATTTCTGTATAAAATTACTAAATTGGATTTTTTTCTTATGTGCTATTATCTTTTACACAAATGTTACGTAGTTAAAATAAAAGTCAATTTGAGCCACTATTTACAGAAATAAGCATTGACCGACGCAGCCTGCAGAGAGAAAAAAACTTTTGGCCGTTACAGGGGGCCGCGCGGGTCGCGGTTTCGGGTAGCCCTTCGCGCTTCCCCGCGTTCCTTTGCGCTCGCACTTGCCGCCCGTATCTTGAAGTGAGATGCCGTGCTGTACTTTTAAATGTAATATTAGTTACTACTGCAGTGCATTTAAAGGGTTTTATTGTTTTTTTGTTATCACTATGGATGAATTCGACGATTTTGAAATTACGCAAGATATCTTAAAAACCAACTTGATTTGGAGAAACTAGTGGGCCATGCGGGTCACTTAATATGCGATTTAGTTTGAGAGCACTGCTCAACGGCCTGTAAGAACGAAATGAGAACTCTTGTGGAATGCTGTCATTACTGACTAACGCGGCTTTAATTGAAAGTCTATATGTCAACCATCACTGACCGACTCGGTCCAGAAAACCAGACGGTCAAGAAACAATAAATGGTGGTAAATGGCACAAATGGCACAGTGCATGCCATAGTACAGAGAAAGGTACTATTCTACTCAGCCAGTACCTCACGGTATACTTTTTATATACAATTGATTCGTTATGATTATAAACAAGTGGTGGAAACTACCGCTGCAAACGCATGTCCCGTATTTTAAATCTGTAATATCTAGTGTTCAGGGCTTTATTAATCTTGTAACATTAACAAAAAGTTATTAGACCAGTAAGTGATAACTTCCACATCACTAAACAATCGCCTGTCCGCTTCAGTGTTCAAAATAGTTATTTATGAGGCTGTACTGTTGTACTGAGTATAAAAGTATAAAAAAAATACAATTTTCTTTGTTTAAATAAATCATTAATAAAAAGTCACCACGCCACCACACTTGCCCAGCGCGGAAATTACGAGGAAAATCCTCCTTTCTTGGTCTACGTTCAGCAGTGGCCGTTTTGCGGCTGCTATAATAACGATGAGCTAAACAATCCAGCGGACATTTAGTATAGCATACAATCCGCAATACTAAACTGTAGCAGTAATTTGCCTCTAATAAATCTTATGAACGAGCGGTTCCGGCTCGCCCCGTCAGGCCAATACTGAATTGAAGACAATTTATCGTCAAAGATACCGAGGGCGCCCGATCAGTCGCCGTCCCCGTGACAAATAGTTCCGACCCACGTTTACAGATGGTGCTGGCTGCTTTTTATTTTCCAGTTACAAAGTGGGATTTTGTTTTGACGTTTTGCATTAATTTATATTCCGATAGGCGTCTTGTTTGCATTTTGTGGCGAAAACGGACGGAATTATTTTAAAGGGAGGATAGGCAGCGGAATTTTACTAATTTTATAAAGTTACTTTACATAATAAATTAGAGGAAACACCAAAGAAAATGTTTATGAAATGTTAGTCTATTTTGTATTGTAGCTAAAAACTATTATTTATAATGGTGAAGTTTGCTCCACTTCAAAAGGCAGTAAAGGCAACCCGTCGGTTGAAGCAAGTTGTTTCAACCTAGTTTTAATGACGCCCGTTGTTCCTTTCATAATACTTCAAGCCTTCAGGTCGCCACCTGTAAAAGGGATAAAGAGGGCCGTTTTAGCTTTCTGACCTGTATTACTTTGGCCAAGTTAGCTTTGTTTTACTGAGCAATATAATTATAGCGTTTGTTTTTTTTAATCTCAATAAAAATCTCAATTCAAGATTAGTTTTCTATATATAACTCATATTTGAGGATTTTAGTTATTCCGGGAAGTCTATGTTCTCTGACAGCAAAATTGTAAAAAGTTAATGCGATGCTATAAATAAAAATAAAACGCTAGATCGCAACGTACTTACGTGTTACTCTAAACTATCAATAAACTCTGAACCGAATTTCATGTTTATCTGTTCAGCCGTTACGGCATGAAGAGTAACAAATATACTAAATAAAAATAGTAACAATATCCACACATTCCACATATATATATAAAGATTAAGAGAGACATTCATATTGATGGTTATTTATTTAAACCCTTTATTATTACACTTGTTTATTTATACTCTTGTGCTTCTATCCCCAGGGAATAGCTAACAATGTGCATCAAATTTCATGATGGTAGTTATGTTCGAAAGTGTAACAAGCAATTTCTCATTTGCATTATCATTATTAGTTGAAAAGATTTCGGAACAAATATCCGCTCCGAGTGTATTTGTGGACTAATAAGTTTTTTTGTGTCATGAATGAATGTAAAAGAGAGGAAGAAGTTGAAACCATTTATTCTAGGGATTCTTTTTTCTTAAATGGAAGTGGATTAAAAACGAATAGTTAGCGTAGGATTGGATTATATGGAATCTTGTTCATGTAATTAAAATTCATGAGAAAGATATAATACGTTTTTCTTTTAAAAAACTACTATAACAACACTTACTAACAAATAAAATATGAGTAGGTACTTGTTTTAATACTGTAAAGAGAGTTTGTGAACTTTATGTCTGTTTTATGAAGCATATGGTACAGCTGCTCGTATTTGAATAATCTAATTGCAACTAGCATGTCAATATTTGAATGTAAGATTATTCCAGATGGGTTGTGTAATGTCGGTATAATAATATACGTGTATGGAGGTGGTGTTGAATTAGTTGTAAATTTGCTTATGGACTTAGATTTTGTATAATTTTCTCTAATAAACAGTGTCACCATTATAAAATAGAATAGTCCGCTGTTGGACATTGGGATTTCCCACTAAGTAGCTGGGCTAGTGTGGTGGCAATTGAAGAGCGTAGCTTCGCGATAGGAATGCTGCAGCCCTTCCCAGCCCTGTTACATTTAAGCTACGGTATTTCGGGGTAGAGGAGAATAGTAGCTCCCTTTGTGTAGTAAATTGTGGCTGAATTATCGGAACCTATATACTATTCTACTTAGCTGGTATCCTACGGCAATATATAGTATAGTATATTTGCCGTGAGATACTTGCAAAATAATAATGCTTTTTCAAATGACTAAAGTAATACTGACAGTCATTGATTTAAGTCTGTGTTTAGCAAGAATTATCTGCACCAAGTTCACTTCACATACATCAGTCATGTGAAGATGAGATGAGATTATATTCAATATCATTGAAAAATATATTTGCGTTATGACGTAAATATTCATGCAAAATATAATTTACCTTTGTTACATTGTATCCATTTGGAAAAAATATACTTAAACTTAATTATGTACTAAATTAATTCTAATTAAAAGCTTTTAAAGGAGGATTCAGATCTACATAAATCAGATTAAGAATCTGATTAAGGGCCTAAAAGGTGCGCCGTTGAAGTCCATTTAGATTAGCCGATCCTTAAGATGCTTTATTGTAAACGGCTTTGGTACAGTTTAAATTTAAGGCGAATAAAAATAATATAAATTTGAATTATATCTGGCTTGACTATATCCTATGCTAACAGAGAAACGACAAAACAAAGTAACATTTTAGCTTTCTTTTGTTTGAATTTACTGTAATAATTAATGAAATGGATAAATAAAAAAAACCAAAAAAACTAAATAAAAAAAAATATTTTCGCATATATACAATTCAATTATAGGCCTGCATATTGTAAAGTACTGACAGAGTAGAAAAGTACCTCCATCTGTACCGGGTGTCGTAAGTTGGCGGTATAACCACCCGAGACAGTGTAACTCAAATGCATAGGGTGGGGATTAGCAGCAGCATCCCAGTCGCGAAAGCTGCGCACTGCGATTGCCAACACGCTTGCCCAGCGCGGCAATTATGGGCAAAATTCCCCCTTTCTTCGGTACGCCTATGTCCAGCAGAACTACCAATGGCTGTTATGATGATAATGATTGTAGAAAGCGATAGTAAACCTGTTCATGTCCGCATTTGTTTCGCTGTAAGAAATAGTAAAGACAATATTTACTAGAAACAATACTTGTCAATACGAGTACAATATTTGTTGTACATAATTTACTTGTCTCAGGCTGCAGGACGGTTCGAACCTGCATCTTATCCTTTCCGGGGGACCGCACTACCGTTATGTTATGGAAACTTAGTAGACATATCAAATGTTATATGTAATATAAAATTCAGTGTTTTAAATACATAAAACCTCTAAACGTCGTCTTTATCATTTTAAACTTCTTTATCATTTTTTTTCCGATCAACAGTTATATTATTATAATTATTACAATTTTATTTCTACTTGTATTACTTTAGAACTTTATATATATAATTGGCCACCCGTATAATTCTTACGTAGGTGGTAAAATTCTTAATAATAAATTTTGAAACACAGGGTACCGGCTGAGTAGAATAGTACCTGCCCCTGTACCAGATGTCGTATAAGGCGACTATGTTGCTGACGATGGTATATCAACCCAATATGCATAGATTGAATTCAGCTGGGCGAGGACGAGTTGTAACATTCCCATGGCGAAGCTACGCTCTGTGATCACACCTACCCAATCCAATAATTCTGGACAAAATACTTTACCTGGTTAATTTGTGAAAATTTGAAAAATTTAAGTTCATAATTAAAGTTATAACAAACTTAAAGTCAAACATAAAAGTATATGGAGAGCAAATGACGAAGTTCTAAGGTGACAAATAAATAAATAAATATATATATATATATCATCGTTTGTTTGAATTCGGAAAAAAAAGCTGTAGGGTCTGTTTGGCAAATAAACATATCAAATGTTCAATAGGAAAAGTTTTATATTAATATAACTGGTAGATAATTAATGTAATCAGGACCAATTTAAGCTAGTGACGAATTATAATACTGAACAAACAATTTTCAACTTATAACATAAAAGTTAAGTTTCCACCCGAAACTAGTCCCAGGAAACAGCTAGTAAATAACGAAACAAAAAAGTTTCGACAATTATATTTTGATTTACATAAGCAATTTCTTTAAAAAGTCTAAAATGTTTTCTTTTATTTCAGGGTCTGGATTGAAAACATTTCCTTTTCTGACGTGTTGCTTATAACAAAGTTTGTAATTACAAACTGGAAAGCTGCTCCGTGGATGGGATTTGTTGGAAACCTTCCAAAATAAAGTGCTTTTGCCATTGGTGCGAATCGTTGCCTCTATTTACTCGTAAGGAATAAGAAAAGGTATTGAATTACGATTTATCGGAGTCTCTTTGGGTATTGTTTTATTTTGTAAAGACAGTACAGAAAATAAATGACAGTTGAATATCACAAGAAAACTAATAGTGAACCATTAATTTCTTATTTATTTTCCATTTTTATGTCTCCAGGTGGATATATTGATTGATTAATTACAATAAGTTAAATGTTTATAAGATCAATTCGCAAATGCCAAACCCATTCTTTGAAATTCTCTACCATCATCATCATCATACCAGCAATTAAAAGTCCACAGTTGGACATAGGTCTCCCCACGATAGGAGGTATATTGCCCATTATTGCTGCAATCGCAGAGCGCAGCTTCCGCGACGGGGAAGCTGCTGCCCATCCCCGCTCTGTACAATTGTGCTGAATTTTTTGAATAGATATACCGCCATCTGTCGGTTCTGGTATCTTAGTCGCCACTTACAACACATGGTACTGGAGGAGATACTTTTCTACTCTGCCGGTAGGTACCTTAAAGAATATTTTTTTTATAAATTTGATTCATAAATAAATTATAAAATAAATAAAAATCATAAATTCTCTATAAATGCGAGTAACTAAAGATAACGCTAAGCCTAAATGAATGAGCAAAAAATAGATTGTCTAAAATGATTACTTTACTTTAAACCCATTCTCATGTTGTTTTTAGGGAATCCATCATATATCAATCTCAACACATTTATAGAAAAAAGTTGTTGGCAGAAGCTCTTAGTTTATGTTCAACTCATGTGTAGAGAATTTATTGGCCAAAGAGCTTGATGTGAACAGTATAGTAAATGAGTATACGATAGGAGGACATAAAAAAAATCGTCAGCACAAATACAACGTTGCCAACGATGCATCGTCTTTAACTTAAGGAGCTAAAGTCTGTTTTTCTTTGAATTCTGCAGGGTGAAAAGGAAGTATGATGCCTAAATATTTCCACCAGTTTGTACAAACAAACTTCCGTGACGCGGCACACGAGCCACGCGCGGCTGTGGCACGATTTGTGAATATGCTGTCACGGGCATTACTGATAAAGTAAATGCGGTACTGAGATGCCGTCAGCGAGTTGAGTATTGCAGTTTAAATATGCTTTATAACTATGTGCTACCATCGCTGTGAATATGCTGTTACACACTTGATATTTTCACATCTAACCTTTAACCTGGTTATTGCTCATTTTGGGTAATCTACATTACTATGCTCTTTTAGGTTCAAGCGAGTCTTGTGACACCAATTTCTTTATATATTTATATCGTTGTATTATGTTATTCACTTTTGCAATGTGGAGTTAAGAGTAATTTAATGATACGTTTTATATCAATATGTTAATATTAGAAATTTTACAATCAATACTGATGTGAAAGAATTAACAACAATTAAGTGGCATATATTACTACTGGTGACAGTCCTTTCATCATCATAGCAGCCATAGATACGACACTACTGGACCTAGACCTCCCCAAGAAGTCTACTCTAGATAGTGCAAACGAATAATATCCCGAACTATTTTGGTATTGATGTTCACCCGTCTCCAACACTACGGATATATGTGAAGGAGATGCCATCTCTAAGGTACTTTGCAACGCTTTCAGTTACCAATATCAGTGCAAGCAACAAATATGGCAGGTCGTATCGTCTAAAGTCTATTACTAAGTAACTACAAGTGCCGTGTGAACGAACGTTCACGACCGAGCCTTTTTGTCCAGACAAGTGTTAAAGTCGCTCACTATTCGTAGTTGCAAACAACTCATAACGATATAAATCTTTGTTCGAGACACCGGGTAAGGGATACCCTTTTCCAAAAGAGGCACTGGAAGTGTAAGGCACACTCTCTTCCCAATGCAAGTCTGTGTTTTGGCACAAACCCTAGCCTCCCATGGTCTTCGCTACTTATTTTGTTTATGGCGCTCATTCATCACATACGATTACATATAATGGTTCCGCCGTCTCTATCGCTATAGAAAGAAGATTACCCGAAGGCGTCGCGATGTAAATCTTGTTTGAGACGCCGGACAAGTCTATGCCCTTTTCTGTTGGAGGCGTTGCCGGAGCAGTAAGGCACGCTAACTTCCCGACGCACCTCTTTTGTGGCAGTTGTGAGTGGCTCGTCTGCATCGAGACTAAGTTCATACGCCGCGGGCGAGGGCCACGTGCGCCTCGACATGAAAGGGCAATCGCGCCGAAGGCACTGCCCTAATGAGAACAACATCCAAGAAAACGCCAAAGTATGTTTAGATTTGTATGATCTTGAAAATTAATTTTGTGATGTGAATAGAATTTCGTCCGAAAAAGATATTAAAATTTTTCGTTTTGTAATCCCTACTAATATTATATATATGCGAGAGTAACTCTGTCTGTCTGTTACGCTTTCCCGCTTAAACCTCTTAACCGTTTTTGATAAAATCGATAGGGTCGAAAGTGGGGATGAAAAGTGGGGATGAAAAGTTGTATGGAATTATCGCTATTTTTGGAGCTAGAAACTTGAAACTTATTTTTCAAGCCGTTGATCACCGCCCCGCGGTTTCACCCGCGTTTACTTGTGGAAATTTCATACTTGCTTTGCACCCCCCTTTTAACCTCTTAAGGGATGATTTCCGAAAAAAATATTTTAAAATTCTTTTATGGCCTTCAAGAAAGAATCTTTATACTGAATTTCATTCGAATAACTTCAAAAACCCCTTGTTTTTGAGGACAGAATTAAAAAAAAATCGATTCTTGACCTTTACTTTATAAAAGAAACCCCTATGCAAAATTTTAAGGTACTAACCCTTGTAGTTAAAGCTCTACGTTGATATGTTAGTCAATCAACTTCTCCTTTTATACATAAACATAAATAACTATGTTCTATTCAACCAACGCAAATTCACGCGTCTTAAATTCCATAAACACATTTACTGCGGTTTAAATCTATCATTTAACTGTTTCATCATAACATTTCTGTGTTAATCAATCTGGTCACTTTACTGTAGTTGTTTTAAATACTAAAATGATCATCATCATCATCACCATACCAGCCATTGAAAGTCCTGCTGGACATGGCCTCTCCAAGAAATTAGGTTTCTTGCCCACAATTGCCGCGATGGGCAAGCGTATTGGCAATCGCAGAGCGCAGCTTTTGCGACGAGGATTCTGCTGCCCATCCCCACCCTAAGCATTTGAGCTGCACTGTTCAGGTTGGATATACCGCCATCTGTCGGATCTGGTAACTTTGTCGCCTCTTACGACACCTGGTGCAGTGGGAGGTACTATTTTACTCTTCCGGTACCTTAGGACTAAAAATATATTGTTGTTATGTATATGTGTTATGTAAAAGTATATGTGTTAAAAAAAACAGACGAAACGTCCTCCTTTTTTTGAAGTCGGTTAAAAATAGAAAATACTATAGTACCTGTTTCTTTTAAATTTTAAAATACCCTTGGCCTTGTAGTACCTGCAGAGTACCTCCCCTGTGCTAGTTGTCGTAAGAGGCGACTTAGGTACCAGCTGCGACAGATGGCAATATATACAACCGAAAGATTGTTCATCAAATACACATGGGAAGGGGTGGGCAGCAGCATTTCCGTTACGAAGCTACGCTCTGCGATTGCCACCACGCTTGCACAGCGCGGCCATTATGGCTAAATTCCGCCTTTTTTGGGGAAGCTTAGGGATATCCAGCAGCGGATCTTTTACGGCTATTCTGATAAAGTAAAGATCAGCTTGGTATAATTAGATGATATGTTTTCAGGAAAAGGAGCGTGATAGATCTCAATGCGCCCCGAGCACCCATGTTACCCACCTGCTTAATATCATGTGGATGGGTAACAGGCTTCTGCTTCCTGATTTCTGACCGTCGAAGTGCGCTTGAGCGTTCGACGGTCATTTACAACCGCGTCAGTGGAAATAGACGAACGAAACGAACGAATTCGACGAACAAGCTTTACAACACACAATTTAGGACTTGATCCGAGATTTGATAGGGAGTGTCATTAATTTATTGACGTCGTAAAATTTAATTAAATTTGAGAAACTCTAACAATTTGCCGTCCAGAGAGATTTTATTGAGGAAAAGGAAAACTGTTTTCCTTAAATATTATATGTTGCATAGTCGAATCATTTTTTTTTCTCGAAAATATTACTTGTTTATTTAATTTATTTAATTACGTCGGTTGGCATGTTTTTTTTTGTCCTGGACCTGGCTTATTATTTTGTATTTAATTACTCGCTGGGTTCGACTTTGATGTTAGAACTTCTGTTAAATTTTGCTATATTTAGATTCGAAAGTAAAAAAAATAAAAAACATGCTTTTAAAATACTTCAAATGAAAAAGTATTTTTTATAACAAAGTGAAAATAATAATGAACAAAAAAATACTAGTAGTATTCTGAATTTTTATTTTTATTTCAATTTTGTAGTATTTCTAAAACGTGTTTTTAAACATTTTATTTGTCACTTTTTAGTAACATTTTATTATAAAAGTGCGTTTCTATTTGCTCTTACCCAGAGGAGACGGGAGTAATTTTCTTCATCCTGATGATTCTGATGACGATAATGAGATAATCTTATGGAAATATTGTATTGCCCCCGATTTTTGACACGTGTACAAAGTTCAATTCCATCTGTCCGTCTAAAGTCGACTTCGAATCAGTCGGTTACAAACATACACATATATACATACAACTGAAGCTAAGCGTGTAAAAATGAGCAGTAATATCGGTAAAATTAAAGTTACAATTTCGGTAACTTATATAAGTTATGGCAATAACGTGGACTGACAATCGACGTTTAGAGGATATTTTAACATTTCAATTTAAAATAATATTAGATTAGGTTCCTATTTCCAGAGGCGACAGATGGCGGGACATCTATTCGTAATTGCGTAGCTTAAATGTACAGGGTAGGGATAGGCAGCAGCATCCTGACTGTTTGGAGTATATATTACGTATTAATAAAGCTTCTATGACACTATGTTAATTACAAGAAATACTAAATATATAATTATAAATTCCCACAACATTTTATTTATTGACCGGACTCGTATCTTAAGGCGTCTCGGACATCAGACAACAGAATAATCACAAATATAATACTAAAACACATTTATGCAACACCCAAACATAGAACAAATACAAATATCATTATATAAAAAAATTTTTGGGTGGAGTCCGAACCCACAACCATTGGCACACAAGATAGGATCTTACCATCTGCACCATCGGATCTGTCATCAAATCAAACATAATTAAAAAACCGTGCACCGCTATTCACACAATTTTATTAATTAAGAATATTTTCTTACAGTTACACATTATCCATATACATTATACATAATTAAACTTATTTACAGTGGTTTTAAATAAACTCTTTAAGCTGTGACATTCTTGTGTATAACTTGTCGGTTACTTTTCGGCTGTCATTTTAAAAAAGTATAAATATGTTTTCGATATTAGAAAATACGCCAACTATATACACAGCAATTATGCCATATCTGAACTGAGTTATATCTGTACTATAAATACGTACGTCATATAAGTATTTAAGTACAAAGAGACTGACTTACGTCTCTGTTACTATTGCGTTGTAATCTGCTTGCGTCCTATGAAAACGGATACGGTTCTCTGTATTCCCGCGGGTGTCCTATAATACATATTTTATATATCTTTGTCAACGAGTACTTAGGAGTTCTACTTTATATCTCATCCTTGAAGAAACCTTGCTATTCCTGGAAGAAGTCTATGTCACTCTTAGACAGCAAAAATTTGCAAAAATGTGTGTCTAATCCTAAGAGAAAGATAAAAAGCCAAATCGTGTATTCGGGACTAAAACTAGCCGGTGTGTAATCCAGAAAATCGATAATCATTGTGCGAAATTTCGTCCAGAGTAGTTGTTGTAACTTTTCCAGCGTGAAATACTCACATGTATATATTCATACAAACTTTCGGGTTTATAAATTAATAGATTTAAGTAGTAGTATGTAGTCTGCAAGATAGGATATTTTCAATAAACCTCATGCATAACGAGGATACAAAAATAAGTAGCGAAATTTTCAACAACGATGTAAAGTGAATAATATTCGTTAGCTTTCGAGGAAGGGTCCGACCTGTTTGTAGGGACCAATTATGGGTCAGATTGAATTTCGGTACCTTTATTTGGCAGAATAATCTCGTAAGATATAAACGGAAATATGAAAGGCGGCGTTATCCTCATTTTTGTACTCGTTATTGGTTTGTTATTTATTCACTCGATACTCTTATGCTTTTATTTCACGTGTTATTTTTGATACGCGTGTCTTTTGTTTTGTTGATATTGACATAATAAATAGAATCAATTGGAATTAACTTATATTAGATAAAAATAATAAAAGCTTTTTAGCGGTGTATTTGGGTTTATGTTTTAAAGCTTTATATTGATGAACAATTGCTTATTCGTGTTTATAAATAAATCCGTAATCTCATTGACCTATTTTAATGTCATAAGTTGGATATGGCCCTTGGGTACCGGCAAAGCTGAATAGTACCTTACTATTTACTAGGTGTCATAACAGCTGACTGAGATAATGGTACCGACAGGTAGCGGCATAAATACAATGGGGATGGGCAGCAGCATTCTTGTCACGAAACTACATAATACTGAACCACATTTTATTTCAAGCGTTACGGAGAGACATGTCATGCAGAATACTGTGTCTACACATACTAAATAACAAGCATTTGTGTAGCAAGTGTCACTTAAAAATATTGTAAGCGCGATGCAGGATCCTATGGCGTTGAACGGATTTCTAAGAGAATTACATTTTTGGTAACAGCGCCATCTATTATTGCTTTTAGTTACTATTCAGTTACTACTTATGTACATATCGTAGCAAACGTTTTAGTATTTTCATACTGTTTGATTTATCCCTAGGTATAGAGGGACAGAGTGACTATAGGTATAAGTCTTCGTAGTACAGAAGATGTAAGCACCGCAATGGTTACAAAACGGCCGGAGAGTTTAAGTCATAAACAGTACATTTGGGAGGGTCCGCGTCTTTACCTTCGTAGCAATTCAACTTTCATTTTGGTAGATGTTCACACATTAGGAGCCGCGTTTATTTTATTGCGGTGACCGTGGTCCCGAATGCTCGTTGTACTACAGATGTAACAAGCAGTAAGCTGTTTTCATTCTTGTTAGGTATTTTGTGCAAAACGTGAAAGAATGTTTTAAGTTGCATGTGTTAAGATGTTGGATTATTATAATGTTTTATTTTTTAGTTTACTAAAAAAATTAAGCACTATAACTTCTAGTACAATAACTTATAAAAATATTTACTTATGGTTAACGTAAGTCGTAAGGTATCAGCAGAAAATATATTTTCATATTTTTTGACAAGTTCCTGCTGAGCGTCTTCGGGAATAGGACATCAGGGTATAATAGGAAATAAAACAATGTATTCATATAAATAAATCCACGCAACTCAAAAGCCCCGAGGTACAGTTGGGCTTTGCCATCCCCAACGCAAAGTTTATCTTTGAGTTGCAACTATAGATCACTGTTATGCGGAGGTCCAGCATGTTAACTAGGTAACTTATATTGTCAATGATGATAATAATATAATCCAGAATTATAAGTAAACATTGGTTGAAAAAAAAAAGTTAAAAACATTTTTAATGAACTAACGCCATTGCCATTTATTTGGACTAAGTTTACTGCAGTCGGTGGCAAAATTAAATGCGCTTAATTATTCTAAACGAGGCTTATTATGGCTGATTCTGACAGCAGTTTTAGTTTTAGTCCTCCGGAGGAAGGAGGCCAGACCGTATACCTGCGTAATACTCACCCGGCCTAGGCGGACACTTTCCTAAGGAGATCGGAAGGTAAGGATCGGAACGAGACCGACGAAGTGGGGAACTCGCGTGACGTCTTATATTTGGCAACTTTTGCTTATGCCATTATTACGGCGGGAAATTGAAAACGATAGCTCTAGTGTTGTATTTTTTAACTAATTCAGAATAACTAATGGTCTTCTGGTACATTATTTAAAAAAAAGTATAATTTAGTCTTGAGGTACTCATCATTATTATTATACCAGCCATTAAAAGTCCACTTCCATAACCTCGCTGGCCAAGCGCAGAGCGCAGTTTTTGTGACGGGGAAGCTACTGCCCATACCCGCCCTGTATATTTGAGCTGATTTTTTTGCATGGATATACCGCCATCTGTCAGTTCTGGTACCTTAGTCACCTCTTACGACACCTGGTATAGGAAGAGGTACTAATCTACTCTGCCGGTATCTCACGGCTAAATGATTACTCTCACCTATTTCTACCGTCAAACAACATTGTTCGCATTGCTGGGCTCGGTTTAAAGGTTAGGAAAGAAGCAGTGAAATTGCTGGGTAATTTGTTAACGCACTAGTGATATCCTTGTAATTGTACGTGCATCTATAGGCTAGGTCACGCTCACTTTCACGCGAAATGTGCTAGTTTGTCTACTTGGTAACATAAAAAATATATTTTCCACCTCAACTTACTGGTACCACTTTACACTGCATCAGGACTGTCTAACTCTCAGCGGACAGGACACCCGACTCCACACATTATAGTTGTAATAGAATTTGCCCGCAGCAATTTGTCTCGCAAGTATACTCGGCTGAGTTTCGTCCATATTGCTCAAAATATTGCTTGCTTCGAAAAAATACAGCTACGGACGATTATACTGCAGTATTCAAAATAATCAGCGGCTCTGTAAAAATTACTCATTTGCACATATTAATGAAATACAATTCTATTTCAACAACGGTGTACTTGTTTTAAAACTCGAGACGAGTACAAACCCAATAGTCTCGGAAACTTTTGCATCCAAACTGAAAGTAGGAATTTATCAAATTTCTTGTGTACCCAGATGTTATGGCCGCCTTATCTTTTAAGATTGATAGTCATTTGAGTGTAATCTTTCGAGGCAGCCGTGTATATTCGACATTTGTTTAAGGTACTCGTATTTATGGTTACAGCGATTCTATCAAAAATTATAAACCTTGTCCTTTAATATAAGAATCCTATTCCTAGTAGCTACGTTATTTCATGCTCTGTGAACAATTTTGGGCTATTTGAAGACTGTAAATGTAATGAATGTGGGAGTTAGACCCACGCAAATAAGGCAAAAGGCCTTAAATAAAGATTTCATTCATGGAAATGCTCTTAAATTTCGTATAACTTAATGGAGAAAATGGTACTCGTAATATTTAAATATGAGATCTGTGCAACAATAGATTAAGTCTATTTTTAGATGTGTCTGAATAGATGGCTCACTTGAATAGATCCAATATTATTGGATTTCTTAGGTATTTCGGTACAAACAGTTTTCAAATTAAATGTTTCTATACAAGATTAAGATCAGATTCCACGAAAAATTAACTAGAACAAGTACGCCAAAGAAAAACATATCACAGACTTCATTCATATTTGCTAACTGATAATAAAAGATGCAAAAGTGTGTGTTTCAAATCGATAACATTTGGCTTCAATCTTATAGAAAGATATTTGATCCTACGATACCCTTAAGACTTATTAAAAGTAAAGTTCATGTGGTTAGAGAGAAATGTCAGTAAACTAGATCATCTTAAATACAAAATTACACATATGTAACTTTAAGATTTTTCTATATATATATATATATATATTAAGGTAATCTTCTTAAAGGGCTAAATCTTAAAGAGCAAATAAATATATATTTTTATGGTCATATAAAGCAAATTAATTAAACTAATGAAACCATCAAAAATGTATTACTTGCTCTTTCACTTATAGCTTTTAACGGATTATTACGTTAAACAGTAATGGAACAAATATGAGATCCATTTTATAAATTTTATAGTTGGAGTTTTTTGATATAATGGCAGACTATCGATATATTTTGTTAAATTTGATAGAAATTCTAAAAGCTATCATTTTTGAAAATGTATTGCTTTGTTTACATCATAATTATTTTATTTTTATCTATGTACGAGTGTAATTTATAATCAAATACTGAGAAGAAAAATCAACGATGTGCTAAAAATAAATCGAAAATTAAAACAACTTCTTCTTTTGAAAAATGAGATACAAAATATTTTATCTGATTAGAAGACTCTGATATATAAACGATAGGGCTAGCAAGCTAAGAGAGTTTCCAGTTTTTTTGAACAAGGTTGTCGAAGTTGTTGGTCTTATTTAGATACTGAATAATTGGTGAGTTATTAAATGTCATATCAGCCAAGCCTTGGAATGTCCAGTGCTAGACATGGGGGAATTCGCGGGAATGCTGCTGCTATATCCATCGTGTTGCATTTGAGCTATATTGTTTCGGGTGGAAGTACCCCCTGTCGGTATAAGGGCACTTAGTTCAGGGAGGTGCTACTTTTTTCTGGGAGATCCCCAGAGCGAACCTTGATTTTTAAAAAAGAAACTAAAGTTCGGGGAATATTCGATCCAGATTTTACGCAAAATTCTGTCTTGCTTCGGAAGGATTCCCAGCAGTGGATGTTCTACCGCCGTTAGAATGGTAGAACACAAATGAGTATTGTCGGTGATACTTCAAAACCGCGTATGTAGCAGTAGCAGATAAGGTTCAAATTCTACATTTTCTTATTGAAGTTTGCACTTTATTGATAACTGCTACTTACGTGATATTGAAGTTTCACAAGTCACATACCAAGTGTTGCTTATAAGCTTAAGACAAGAAAATCACTGGTCGTTTTTCTCAAGTTGGGATATATAGGCGCCATATGTTCTGGGGAGGGGGGGTGAGGACGATTCATTTATAACAGGTACTCACGTGATGCCGTGAACTCGATATAAATCGTAAGATCTCCCACCTTTGTTTGATGTTCCAGCATTTTTATTCTCGATTGCTTTTCATTTGTGAGATTTCTCACTTTGATGATTGATTGAGAAAAAAAATTAAAAAGGTTGTCTCTTTTGATGGCGGCTGTCGGCGTGGAATATGGAAACCTGAACAATGACATTTTACTTTACAATAAAACAAATATGCCGTTGAATCATTTTGTATTTTTGTGATGATTCATATTTTTATTTACCTGTTTATACTTAAAATTTTTAATACTTTAAATGCGTGCGTATTTAATGCAAGTATACTTACTTGCATGAAAAGGTTCACGCATTTAGTCGTAGTACTTTAGAATAGAATAATATGTAAATAAATACCCGGAAAAATACCTATATATATCGTGAAAATATTTATTAACCTGAACCTGGTCGCAGACTGGGCTGTAAGTTCTGGATTAGA
Source organism: Heortia vitessoides (assembly GCA_020976665.1). NCBI lineage: Eukaryota > Metazoa > Arthropoda > Insecta > Lepidoptera > Crambidae > Heortia > Heortia vitessoides. The sequence goes on from JACJUM010000875.1 coordinate 8,577,487, forward strand.
GACACGGCACGGCAAAGTCCAAAAGGTGGATAGACTATCTGATGGGAACCACAGGAGTGCATAGTTGATTGTAATAATGTCAATATTATCAGACTATTTACGAACAAGAATTATGAGGGACGACAGATGTTCTACGAGAGAAATAGCTCGCAGAGTTGCTGTTTCCACATCCTGTGCTATGATCACGTTGCAGTGGTATCACGCCATAGTCAATGTGGCTGGCCGACCCTAGAATGGTCGCCCAACTGGTATGATTGTTGCTCAGAAGACAAGCGATTGCTGCTAACACTGCAATTGGGCTGCTTTAAACTGAAGAGTCTGTAGAGGGATTTATGCCCATAATTGTCACGTTGGGCAGGCGTGTTGGCAATCGTAGTAAGAATGCTAGAACCCATACCCACCTTGAAGTATTTAGCTGCATTGTTTCAGATGGATATAGCGCCATTTGATAGTTCCGGCACTTATTCGTCTCTTACAATACCTGGTACTTCTACTCCGCCGGTTCTCCACGGCTCAAGAACAGGAATAGTTCGGCAAGGTGGGGAATCCTATCCTATCTATCTTCTATCTATCCTATGAAAAGCATTTAAAATCCTTTTATCTCACAAAGAGGCGCAAACGATATAACAAGGTTAGACTGGCCTACTGGTTCGCGTTACGTAGACCTGATGAACTAGGATGCACTAAGTAAGATGTTTGGAGGCGCCACCTTTCAAGACAGTGACATAGATCAGGGCAGCTGTTATTGAGGAATTGTATAGATTACTGAAAGGTATGTTGATCCTCAACATACCTAGGAGAATCTTCTCATGGGTTCGGACCAGGGGAAAAGTTATCTTGTATTATATAAGAATTAGCAGAAGTTTATTGTGTATGTTTAAATAAACTTGCTCTTTATATAAAGTTTTAGCATTTGCATTTAGAAGGACTAAAATTTTTTTTTAATTTAAGAAAATGATTAATTTAAAGTTTTTACTATGTATTATTTAATAGAAGATTCTATATGAACATATTTATATAAGAAAGTGACATTTCACAAAAACCGTAAACATATACATTAAAATAGTTAAAGGGAACTACAATATTTTCCGCGCGACCATAAAATGCTTTCTGAACGACTTAGCTGTTAGTAGCTGTTGTTGTTTTGTTCTTGCACGAGGAATATCCTTACATTGGGCCTAGTATAATAAATGTGATACCCTCACAAGTTATTATTATTTTTTTTAATACTCACAACATCTCATACATTGACCTAACTCCGTGGTAAGTCTCTTAAAGCACTTGTTTGGACTTGGACGCGAGAAAATAGAGGAAACAAATATATTACTTAAATACATATATTAAACACCCAGACACAGAACAAATATAATTATCATCATATGAATATTTACTCTTGATGGGAATCGAACTCACGACCCTTGGTGCATAAGATAAGATCAACACCATCTGTGCCATCGGGCAAGTCAAATTGCATTCGATTTGGGACGAAATTGTCATTAACTAAAAAATACATCGATACATTTGCTAACTCCCGTAACGTTAATTTAACTCCTAACTCTCCCGAGATTTTTAAACACTCAGTCTACAATATTAATCAGAATATTATACGTACACATATGTAGTACTCGTTGTTGGCTTATTAATAAGATATGAGTGTGTAATTGGAAATGGTTTACGTAGACATGGTAGGATGTTTAAATCTTTGTAGATGGCTAAACCATTATTATCCGTGCAGATTAGAAGTATTCTACTTTGTGCCGTGAGGTACCGGCAGAGTGGAATAGTACCTCCCTCCCCCCGACAGATGGCGGTGTATCCACCCGATACACTGTAGCTCAAATGCATGGGGCGGGAATGGGCAGCAGCATCTCTGTCGTGAAAGCTACGCTATGCGATTGCCAATACGCTTGCCCAGCGCGGCAATTATAGGCAATATTTCCACTTTTTATGGGGACGCCTATGTCCAGCAGGGGACTTTCAGTGGCTGTAATGATGAGATTAGAACTTGACATGCTTATATGTCAGATGTATGTTATTTTATAACGTCTGTAAAATAAAATACTATCAATAAATGTACAGTAATGATGGTAATAATATGGCGTCATGGAGTGTCCGCCCCGTGGCTAAATACATTGAGCTTATGTGTCATGTGAGGTATCCGAGCAACCTGTGAGGTACCAGCTGAGTAGAATAGCACCTACCCGTAGCGGCACCGACAGATGGCGGTATATCCAATTGCAGCAGTGTAGCTTAAATGTACAAGACGAGGATGGACAGCAACCCCGTCGTGAAAGTACACTGCGATTGCCATCACGATAATTACACGGCAATATGCATATGAAATATCGCGAAGATAGAATTGCTACCCAGCGTTGTAATTATGGATAAATGACTCGCTTTTCTTGGAGAGTCCAGTACTAAATGTTCTTTCGACGAAGTATAATGAGTTTAGGCTATTGTGGTACCGGGAGAAAGATATAGCGATATATCTACTCGTATTTGTATGGTATTTCAAAGTTACGTTCTGCGATTGTCAACATACCTACATAACAATTTTTAACAAAAGACTCCTTTTTCTTTGGTAAGTTTGTTCAGCCCTAAATATTCTTTCGGCGGAATAAAATGAATAGAACCTGTGCAACTAGTTAATTTTAGCTACTTTTACAGTGTTTTGTCATATGGTCTTCTACTGTGGTAATGCTGCTGACATAAACACTATTTTCATTGTGGAGAAAAGAGCAATTTGAGCTATTTATAAAATAACTCGGCAGGAGTTTTTAAGACAAAAGTTCAAATAAATTAACACAATGACCGTACACAATCAACATAGCTATGAAAATATCTTTTATGTCGGCAATAAATATAACTGATTTTAACAAAACGAGTGACATACATAATGTTAATACTAGAAAAAAGTATAAGCTAGCAGTGACCAGTGCCAAAAAATAATTATTTTTTTCAGTAGCAATAGTGTAAGATCTTATAATCAAATCTCTAGTAGAATTAGAAGTATGCCTTTAAATAATTTCAAGAAACGCGTGAAAGATAAACTTATTGCTAAGGCTTATTACTGCTTGAGAGATTATATCAATGATGAGTTGACTACTGACTACTTGGGTTCCATTAACACCTACCTTTAGGTGTGTTACAGGAATCCTTATTACCATCAGTTTTGCATGCAAATTTATTTTTTATGACTCGCACTATGTACCTTCTATAACTTTGTTATAAGACCCATCTGGTACCGGCAGTAGTCTGCCGGTACCGGTATTAAATTAGGTCACTCAATCACCTATTTTTTAAATAACTCTTATAACACCATAAGTTTGTCACCGATCATTTGTATACAATTGTAATACCTAAGCAAATCTATACCTATAGATATTTTTTTGTTATTTTTACAATTTGGTAGAGTCTAAAAAAGGCATATTTATATAAAAACATGTTAGAATTTGACTTTGAAATATTGCTAGGGTATGTTTTACGATTGCCACCATACCTACAGCTGTAATAATACAAAGAAGTATTTCTTGTCTAAGAGAACTCTGTGTCCAGCAGTGAATGTTTTTCTTATATTTTATATTAGGTCTTATTTTTACATACATTTTAATGATCTTAGACATGAGTTTATGCATCCGAATAATGTTTTTCGTAAAAACTAATTCATGTTTATAAGTGATGAATGCCAGCAAGGTTTTTTATATTTACCAGTCTCTACAAAGTGGTATTTTATAGAATTCTTGTAAACTTTTTACTCTTCAAAGTAAAATAAATAAAACAAAAGTAACATGCATACATTTACAGCCATACCTTCTTCTTATTAATAAATACGGTTTCATAATTGATATATATATAATATCAATAGCGAGCTAAACTACTAATTTGTGCTAACTACAATTCACGCTTACTATATGAAGGATGGAGTATCTATATAAATAAAAATTAAATTAGTTCAAATGTATGTACGCGTGGAACTCTGTAAATATTGCACTGAATTGGATAAATCTGTTATATTTTGACTGGACTAGGTTATTAAGGCCTGGGATTTTACAGGAAAAAAATGTATTTCCTATTTTTTATACCGGTCGGTAGTTTATAGGTCAATGGGATAACATATTATGGACGAAATATAACCGGATTATTAATAAAGTTTACTAAAAATAACAACATTTGCTACCTCTTTCTTTCAACTGTGTTATCGTAATGGAATTATTATTGCGATACTAAAGTCCGACTAGGTCTGAAGTACGTCTTACGAATTTCAGCTTAATAGGCAAACGAATGTAGGTACCAGAACTACTTAGCCGTAACAATTCGAATACTACGCAAAATTATACTTGCGTTGAGAACCCTTGTCCGACCTCCTTCAAATTCATACGCTGCCAAAAAGTTACAGATGTATCTCAGAAAAATGTATACGAGACAAGGATTTGTTTACTTCGCGGGGTTTCCTTTGAGGGGCACACAAAAGGATATCTTATAAGGTTACCATGAACTTCAAACTTACACAAAAAGAGGGTATTCTTGTGTTATGACTACGTATGAAATACATAGAACTCTTCGCTTTATTCATTCCTTTCAATTTGTATACACGAGGCGTATCCGTCAATTTTGTTTATGTGATAGAAATAGGTATATATGGGAATTTTTTCTATATAGTAATTATTAAATTATTCCTTTAAATTTTTGCTCAGGATTCAAAAACAGTATTCTTTAATAGAGTTAAAGCCTGCATATTTTAAAGTTCCAGCAAGAAGTCAATTAAATTTCATTATTTTTCGGTGCCGTCCGATATTGTTCAAACTTCAAAGCAAAATCAATCACTGAAAGGCTTTAACAGTCTCGAAATTTATTCGGAGTATGCGGTAAAGTTTTTGCGTAAATCACTTAATTAAAAGTTGTAATTTTGCCTGTAACAAAGGATTTTTAAATAAATGCCAGCACCAGTTTTTGGCGTCTGTTTCCAAACTATTGATTACGTTCAATCAACAAAATGGAGGCAGAGGTAGTTTAGTAATTTCCTGATGTTAAATATGGAAAATGAACTCTCTGTTCGTTTACACGGTCGAATGGTACGCTCATACGGTTTCCATTTATAAATTGACTAATTTATATTCTGTGATAAATTCTGTTAAATATAAGTAAATTCATGCCGAATACGGCAGATCAATAGAAAAAAAAATCACATTTGCTCTGCAACCCATAAGCTTCATTACCTGAATAATCCTTTCACACCATAGCTTAATAAGAGAATGTCAGCTGTCAAACTAACCTTAAATTAATATTAATAACCAATTTAGATGCCAAATACCAAAAAAAGTCTTGCGACGCTATAGCGTATACTATATCATTATTATATATAGTTAAAGTGGTTTTATAGTATGTGTGGTAAAAAAATACTATTTACAGAAAATATTTAGAGAAATGGTCCAGTTATATTTTGGCTAGACTGCATTCAAGCAGTTCCATTTTCTTTCGTGTTTTTTAGTTTTTTCCTACTCTTTATTCTGTCAACGTTCACAAATAGGCTTTTGAAATGCAGGGCGCTATCACTCAAAGCGGTACAAAATGAATTATTTAAATGCAAAGTAATCTGCTTTACACCTCGTAGCTGTCAAAAAAGGCTTTTATCTTTTGATAAATGAATTATTTCTTAAAAACTATTTGCATAATCTTCTTACAAATTTTGAGGCGTCGCTGTTTTTAAAAATCAGTTTGTAATTTCATTATTGGTTTTAAGACTCTTCTTTAGATCTATTTTAAGTGGATAAGTTGGTGATATAAAATTTTTGAGAATAGAAATAGATGACTTAAAATTTTTGAGATTATTTTAAATAGATCGATGAAATGCTAATGTAGTCTGAAGTGGTGTTTTGTGTTCGAGTTGCTTAATAACTAGGTACAATATTTATTTTTGATACAAAAATTGTTTGTATTGACTCTAAAGTATATTTAACTAGCAAAATTTTAAAAGAAGATAATATATTTTTAATGTGTACAAAAAAGTTTGCTTTACCTTACATAATTTCTCTATCGATCTATCTCGTCGAGTTAAACCAGCGTTTGCAATGTACGAGCAGTAAATGTGTTTGTTTACGGCATCACATTAGAAAACTTCAAAATGTTTAAAACAGTGTTTCTCTACTACAATGTAATATACATAAAATTCTTTTTTTCTACATTTCATACATTGATCTGACTCCGTGATAAGCACTCGCTTAAAGCACTTGTGTTACAGATGTCAGACAGCAGAGGAATCACAAATATACTACTTGAATACATATTTTCAACAACCAGACACAGAACAAACACGAACATCATCATATAAATATTTGCTCTGGGTGGGAATCGAACCCACGGCCCTTGGCACACATGATAGCATCCCTACCCTCTGCGCCATCGGGCCTGTCAATAAACCTTCATCTTGAATCACACTATGCGAATAATGACTACTATAAATCTTTTAAAAAATACAACGTAATCCATTGCGTTATTTTAAAGATAGAGACCGACAGACAGCCTGAAATGACTTTGTTTTATACTATGCAGTGGAGAAGATTTTCAAATTTTACTAAGTCACTGTAGAGTTTACTTGATCATACAAACATATTTCTTTAGGAAACAAAAAATAATATGTTATTCACAACCAAAGCACATTACTAAGTCTTTTTCATGGCAATGTTCGTTCTTATAACTCCTTAAAATATGGCTTGAAAAGAATGACAGATGAAATGCGTAGCGTTGCACAAGTTATGTTTATTGGCATCATAATATTGTTCTTAATATTGTTTACATTACAAAGGTTTCGTTATATGAAATTATATATACAAACATTCATCACGCCTGTGTCCTATCGGGGTAAGCATAGACTATGGATCTCTTTTGTTACGATCTTATACCTTCATACGGGTGAATTCTCTCACTTTCTTTACTCGCAATAGTCCTTTTGTACACGCTCGTTTATTCTTGGTACTTCTGACCTGGCCTTTCTTTAATACCTCTCTACTTGGTTAAGATATGCTCGTCTAGGTCGTCCTATACCAACTCTTCCATTCACTTCCGTCCTATTTCTAGTCATTCTACCTTCATCCATCTTTTCTACATGTTCAGACCATCTCAATATTCCTTTCTTTATTATTGTCACACCATCTAAAAATTAAGAAAAACACCGTTAAAACAATATAAATGTACAATAGTTTGACAGCTGTCATTCTACTCAAGCCATATTTAAGGACTATAAGTAAATATGGAACATTTCTGTCATCGAAATAATAATTTACTCTTAATTAATTCTGGACTGAACTGTGTCTAATACACACACATTGGATACTAAATGGTGCCTTCGATATCATAACGAGCGTTTCTAAACATAAAAAAATTACGGTTAAATTTGAATATACTTTTTTAAAAAGGCGCATGCGAGCTTACGTTCTGAAATGACGATTGACATGGCTTGCGTCTTCATACACAAAATTGTAATATTGTATGCCACGTGAGTTTGTAAGAAATAAAGCTCTTTAGGAGCTTGATTTCTTACTCGAACTACGAACTCCATTCTCAAAGAACTTTATATCTGCACTAATTGTTAGATTTCATTTGAGAAAATCAATATTTGCAAACCTTTGTTTAAGAATATAATCGTCATATCAGCCATAGAAAGTCAACTCCTGGACATAAACTTCTCAAAATCAAATATACATTTTCTTTAATTGCACTGAGCAGGCATGGTGACAATCGTATAGCGTAGATTTGCGATGGAAATTCTTCTACTGTTTCCTTTACTGTTTCGGTTATCCGATTTACCGTCATCTGACGGTTCCGATACCATAGTCTACTCGATTAACTATAGATCTACTCGTTATCTATGTGATAGTCACCTCCTACATTTTATTCTACTCTGCCGGTACCCGACAGCAACTTATAAACTACTGTAACGTTAATTCTTGCGCTCAAGATGGAAGGCAAACGTTAGGGAAACGTGACAATTTAGAGACAATTGAATACTTTAGCTCCTGTGACAATTTTAGTTACGGTTGTCAGTAGTTATAGAGAGTATTTGTTTTAAAGATTCGGTAAATACATTTTTAACATTAATCCAAATATGCGCAACGAACTGCTGTTAGGTAATGTGCACTGCACGCGGCGTTAAATTAAACAAAGCCCTTTGAAACCAGTTTGTTGATTAATTCCTTAGCCTGGTATGGTTACCTGACTGCCTGTACGTGACAGTTACGGTCTTTGAAGTCACGTTGATTCTACTAAGAACCCTTTGCACTTCCTAGTGATATATATAATATTCGCTCTATCACGTTGTAGGGCCGTTCATCTGTACTGACATTAGAAATTTGTAAAAAGAAGCTCTTATTACTTATCTAAAAAACAAGCGGTCGTGGGCTAACTAGCCTAGTTACAAGACTGTAAGTCCCTAGAAGGCTGTTGTTTACCTTTATTTATTATTAATCATATTTAATACTTAATCCATTTATGTATAAACCAATATATAATAATATGTTATAATTATGTATGTTGTATTATATTGCACGGTCAGCCTGTTTTTTTTTAGGGTCCAAGCTTACATCTCGCACAATTTCATCTAGATTAGTTTATCGGTTAAATGAAAGCGTAATTGTAATAAACAAAAGCGTAAGTTGCAATAATATGAATAACATTACAATTTTAAAAATATATATTATTAGACAATAAAATCCTATTAATTATTTAACAAACAAAACACTTAAAGGCATGTTTAAGTACTTTCAATTTAGACATCTTCCCGATCAACATGACTTTTATGTTTGTCTGCAAGTTTTTTTTAAGTGAAAAGAAAATTCACGCTGTTACTAAAGGCAATATTAAAAATACAACAGATCAAAACAACAAATATGTAAACAAAAAATATTTTTTTTATATTTATCACTCGATACGTGTTTTTAATATGGCTAGCAAAAACGCGTTGAGTCCGCTGGATAATAATGGATAGTAGGTGCTATATTGTACATTGTTTTTAACTTTGTTTGCAAAACATTCTATTTTAACCGAATTTCTTTGAAGCTTTGTTGTAAATTAACTTTCCTTTTCACATTTTTTATCTAGTCAAGAATACTTATCTAATATTCGTTTTTTAATATTCGTTTTAACAACGCAGTCATATATAATCGCGGATAGTGTGGTATAGCTACCATTTGAATATGGGTACTACTATATTGCAAAGATATTTTAGAAATCATCTACCTTAAGGTCACCACCCCAACAATGTTTTCTTTGCCAACCCTACATTCAATACAAACAAAGGTACCAACAAGGTCCAGTAGGCAATCACTTCTGCGGCGACCAGTGCGAGCGACCGAAAACAAGGACAGGCTTAAATTGAATCCCGAAATAATTAAATTATCGGGCAGCGATCGCGAAACAATTTTCAGGCAATATTGACTTGCTCGATGAACGCCCCCAACTAAATCGAATTCTTACCCTTAATAGAATCATTAAAACCGACGACAGCCGGAGAAATGCTGAGGCTTTAACGGTTTTTAACCCGGTTTTGGGGGAAACAATTGATCCAATTATGTAATGGGTGGAGTGATTGAAATCCGCTGCTTTCACTCGGCGGTAATAATGGTTTTAACATCGAGTGCTCGCGCATGTAAGATTGGAAGCTGGAAGTGCTAAGACAAATTGAATTACTGAATCTTGTGAAGCAATTTATTTTCTTATTACAAAAATAGGCCACATAGTAACATTTTATTTGTAGTAGTTTTAATGATAGTTTTTATTATTAGATCATAAAACGTGATAGTGTCACTGCACTGAAACACTCACTGAAACTTGAAATATCACAAAGATATCACGTTACCAACCTTGTGACTTGGTATGATATGATGTGACATTATCCAGTAATTTCCTCCTCCTCTTTCACCCTTCAAACTGGAGCACAGAAATGCGAACAGTGTTATTCGGCGATATAATTATGTGGGAAGTACCAATGCAAACAACCTTTTGTATGAGTACTACCAGATGTGACGTTAGGAAAGTACGGACAGGCTTAAAATGCGTATTTTAAATATTTAAACTAAGAACTTGATGAAGAAGAGTTGGTGAAATAGTACCAGACGTCTTTTGCGGTGACTGAGGTAACGGAATCAACTAAAAGAGATATATTCCGAACGCTCTGCGATTGCCACCACGCAAGCCCCCCGTAGCAAATATGGGCATATTCCCCCTTTCTTGAGGATGCCTAAATTCAACAGTTCTACGGTTGTTCTGATGATGATGAACTTAAATAAAATGGAGTAAACTTTCCTTCATACTATTTAAGTCTTAATTGTGTATCTAAAATTATAAAGAATATATTTTAACAATTTTTAATATTTTTTAGTAATATTTACTATAACTCCAGTTTGGACACTTAAAACAAAATCAGAAGAGCATACTTATACTCATATATAATATATTATGTTTTCATACTTAATATATTATGATACATACATATTTAATACATATTTAATATATTATGTTACATATTTTATGTTTCCCGACTAGTAAAGAAATAAAAAAGTCAATTTGAGATGTTGAAAAATTTTATCGATATTCCAAAAAAAAAATCTCCGATATTTCTTTTTTATGAATTTTAACGGCTCAATTATATCACATTAGATAACTCTTCACAATGAACCGGGGAGGACAACGTCCTCGAGCGTCAGCTTGACGTCGTGCGACATTACAAAAATGCTAAATCGACAATACCGTGTTACATACATTATCTTACCTACATACAAATAATATTGATGTCTGTTTACATTTAAAAATTACTAGCATTTAATAATTATATGAAAAATACTATACCTTAATTGACTGTACATTTATGCCGACTAATCTTTGAAAAGACTGGATCGTTATTAGCGGTCGCTGGCAATTAGCTGTTATAAGTAGTAACTTAAGCTTACAATTTTTTTTTTCTTATGGAAATTGAAACTACTCTTGTAAAAAGGGTCGCTGCTAGTTTATTTTTTCTATGCGAATAAAGATACTTAGTATAATTATAATCATAAATATAAAATTTGTAACCAAATTTGTATGATGTACTCTGACATACCATGTGAGTTGGTTGGTGAGACAATGTTTTATATATTTCCTTGGCCGAGAAGTTAATGTTATCGCGGCGTGGGCGCTTTATTGCTTAGATGTTTCTCTAAGGAATAGGGTAACGAACATTTCTGAAAATGTTGGGACAGCTGCGTTAAATATTTATTTTTCAATGTAAAATATGCATTTATTGTCTTATGTTTTTTTGTCCTCTGCTTTATCACGACCATTCATGAGTTATCATCATCATATCAGCCATTGTAAGTCTACCACTAGATATAGGCATTCCCAAGATAGATTTTTGCCCATAATTGTCACGCTAGGCAGGCGTGGTGGCAATCGCAGAGTGCAAATTCGAGGATGCTGCTGCCCATTCCAACCCTGTAGTATTTAAATTGCGCTATTTCGGATGGATATACCAGTTATATGTCAGTTCCAGTACCTCAGTCACCTCTTATTATACATGATAAAGCGGAGGGGGGGG